>PDGT01000007.1:1306339-1394129 GCA_003671415.1 Megathymus violae | reverse complement strand
TACGCTGGCAATTATCTATAATGTATGTATTTAACTGTTAATATAATTATTTAGTTAGCGCAGTAGTAGTTAGCCTTTTTTTCCGTTAGGGATATTAAGTTTCTTACTCCTCAATGCTGGAAAATTATATTCACCAATAATTTTAAGCTATGATTTATTTACTTGTAAAATGTAACAGCTATATTTTTATTGCAACAGTTGACAAACGCCCTAACGGGTTAAGCGGTGATAAGTGGTCGCAGCCGCCCTCGCATATAAGCAACTAGAGTCGCATGACCGACGCATTGCATTGAGTACGGTATCTATACCAATATTGCTCTTTATTGAAACGATATTAATAAACTATGCAAATCAGTTGCTCTGTAATCAAATAAATTATTTTCTCTCTATCTGCCAAAAGAAATAAACGAAAAAATATATAAAATAAAACATTCAAAACGCTTTTGAGCCTAAAAAAGGTGTATTTACCTTTTGAAAAAATTCTCGTTCCGTTAATAATACAGATTTGCTTATAACCGAAGCTGCCACAAATTTCAAGTTTATTTAGAATAGGAACAAAATAAGTTCAAAGTTATACGATCTTAATATTCATGAAAAATAAAGTTTGGTGAATATTGATTAAGGCTACGTTTTATATTTTAAAAGAAGGATAAAAAAGTTTTATCATCATCATTTCTTTTCATTGGGAAATAACTTATATTGTTGTTCTAAAATAACAATTTGTTTCCATGGTGGGACTAATGTTATTATGAATATTATTACTCACTCTTTATTTTTCAATAAGAGGTTTACACCTGAAAACTATGTACATAACATAGGTGGATTCAATTTTCAATGGTATTCCCATTAGTAAAGTCCAAAAATGAGTACTGAAAATACCCGGTTAGTCTAATAGTCCGTCTTGATGCGCCAATGAAAATAATATGCTTTCAGACTTATTTCTATTTATTTTCCTTAGTTCGAATAATTCCATGTGATTGTTGACCTTTTGAATTATGTGTGGTTATCAATGAAAATTTCACAATATAATTATAAAAACTGAATATTAAAACTAAATTAAAATATTATGACTTTAAATATAGGTATGAGTTTTACTATGACGTTAAATAGTTATTTATATGTACAAGGTTTCTATAAATATTTTTGTCTTTTGTAGAGAGTATATTATTAATTCGATTAATGCCAAAAATCATTCATATTATTGTTGTTCCATATTTTTTTGTTTTATCATTTTCATCAGTATATTATCATAATTTGTCCAGCGGTTTAGCCGCGAAAGCGTAACAGACAGACAGCAAAACAGATAGACAAATAGACAAACAGTTACTTTCACATTTATAATATTAGTATGTATGGATAATATAATTGAAGCTTTAACTTTATACAATGGTAATTTATTTGCCCTGTCATCTGCGCAATCACGTGTTCTCACTACACACCAATTTTCGTTACGATCGGTCAAGCCTTTCTTGAATTATAACGAGACTTATAGTCAGACAGACAGGCTAAAATTTTCAAAATAGTCAAATTTATGTTAGTGAATCATTAAACTAATATTTATCATGAAATTTGACAAAGAAATTGAATGTACAGACAGGCAGGCTCTGCAGGTTTATATTGCTATATATTTAATTTATTTCAGTTTGGTCAAGACAATGGTTTTAGCTACCGTTTCCCTTTTAGATGGCATTGTAGCCAAGTGTTCTACAATTTTTATTATTTTTCTAAAATAATTATAATCATAATTCTTTACCTCAGATTATTATACTATTCCATTGTTAAGTCTGTGATATAGGTAACCGAACAATATAATAATATACTTAATATTATTATACTTTTCAACGAAGCACTAAGGACACTGTAATGTACCTTTAGTCTGACTGAGTATACTAAAAGCTTACGCGAGTGCACGCTGTCGACGGAACATTATTTACATTTGGCACGGCTTCGTTACAGTAAGTTGAACATTTCTATGCTTATGAATAGTTGACATAGAATATGTGCATGACATAAATATGTGAGTAATTACCATACGAAATATAAGGTACGAAAAAAAGAAAAAAAAGTCAGAAAGAAATTTTCGTGTATTCTTATAAGAATCAGTTGGTAACTTGAAGGCTTTATTAGGTTCAGAATTTTCGTTGTCGAAGATATAGTTTTAATATTATTTCACAGCGCCTGCCAATATCTCCATCACCGAGCATCGAGCATGAAAATGCTATTGAGTTACTGAAGGAGTTATTCACTTTAATTGGCTTCGTACATTTTGATTTATCACAGCTGTAATGTATAATTATTAATAAAGACGTATAGCGCTAGTTAAGCTGAAGTTTGAAATTGCCCATTATATAAATCTCAATAGATTTCTATAAATAGTTCATACGAACCGTACTATGAATCAGGGATTTATGGAGCTTCGTAACCGTAACCGAAACTATCGGATATCCGAAATAAAAATATATGCGAAACCATTACCGAATTCGATAAAAAAGTTTCGGATGATTTTGGATAGGGGCGCAGTCTAAATGAAATACGTTATAACAGGTTCTCGCTGTCTGAACCTTGAGCATCTTGAGGCAGTTTTTATTATTTATTTTGTAAGTTTTTTTTTCCATTTCTTTTACATAAAATAAGTTAATGCTTAATATCAATCCCACCTGAGGGTAAGTGTTGATTAAGTCTAAGATGTTGAACGCACTAACCTTTAAAAGCCTATTCACTCCCCTTTTGAAGACTCCCACATTGTATGTAGCCGGGATACCGACGCGGGCAAGTTATTAGTTATAGTAAAGAATTTGTCATCCGTGCAATATAACTTATATTTGCATTCATAATTCGTATCTCTGTATCCCTTAAGGGATTCTTACTACAAAATTATAACAAAAGGTTACTGAAATTAATATAATATTTGGATGTGTCATGTGTCGTAATTATTCCCAAAATTCCCATGTACCTAAGAATTTTCCGTCTCGTTTCAAATACGCACAAACTCCAATCAATATCTAGTTTGCTGTGAATGTTAATAAAGCACAACGCTAGACATTCCGGTGTATGTCGTACTTGTCCTTAATTTTCATACAGTCAACTTTATATGGCCTTTCTCAGAGCTCCGTTGGTGTATGCTACAAATAATTTGACACAAAAATATTCTATACACAAGCGTATTAATTTTATTTTTGTAATTATATATCAGAATATTGCCTGCTTTTGAGACGAATTAACATAATTGTCCCGTTATGATTGATTCCTGACCGATTGTTATGATCAAATGTCGTTTCCTAATTTCTGCGCGCATACACAGTCGTGGGTGCTGCTTGTTAGAAATAAAACTTTCACGCGCTCACAGCCCACTAAGACTTTTCGTTGCATACGGTATAGATACGTAATATGACATCAAAAACACTCTTTAACGGGACAACAAACGTGGGACGTTTTGGCTAGCAAGGTCACAATAACTTTAATTAGTGATATGGGTCACACGATATCTAAATATTGAGTCCGTTTTAGAAAGTAATACTTTTAGGACTTTACGTTACAGAAACTTTAATTTTGTATAGAAATAATTCTTAATATTGTTACTGCTGCGTTTATTACACTAAATATTTATGATCCTATGTAGATCCATAGATCTTTTTTCTATCTTGAGGTCCTAAGATTATATATATAAAATATATAAACTGAATACTTTTAACTTACGTAAGATTATACATATAAGACGATTTTAAGTACGTGTTATTGCATTTGTCTGCATAATTAAACTACTTACAGTTTAATCAATTACATACTGTTGGGTATATTAAATATACAGTGAAAATTTGATAGCAAAGCGTCATAAACTGTAATAACTTAATTTGTTAATCACTATATAGTGTACAAAAAATATATTTAAAGCCTGCGTTAAAATATATTTTAAGGATTTTTATGCGGTTTCAACTAACAGACAATACTCGGCAAAGGAGTAAACGTTTAATTTAAACACTTACTAAAAATGAGAAACGAACCTCAACTTATTTTTAAATTGTAAACAAAAGACATAAGAAGGAAATAGTTCTCATGACTATTGCAAGGCACTGAAAATTGAATTAATCAGCATTAATGGCAGTGATTTTAAATAATAAAGTTTAATTAATGTAAATTTTTAGATCATTAGCCGACGAATGAGTCACCTTATTATAATAGCACTAAAAGGCATCATAGAGTTTTTCTGTTTGTTTTGCTGCTTGTGTGGTAGGTTGAGGCGGGCGCTTGAGAGCAAGTACTTTCTTTTTTACCTTCTTCTAATTTCCTGGCCGATAATACATCAGTGATACCTTTGGTCTTGCTGATGTCCAGTTCAGTGATCACTTAACATGAGGTGGCTCGTCTGCTCGTTTGTCGGCTATTATTATAAAAAAAAGTCCTCTCCAACACTGCACCCGAAATAAAAAAATCTACGATCGTTTGTACAAGAGTAGTAGCTGCTCAGGCAAGTAAAACCTATATTACCATGGACGAGAACCGTCAACAATAAATTAGGTGGTACCGAGCTCAGTGACATTTAACAAGACGGGTCTGGTACCTTGTTTGTTGTTCAGCAAGGTGTCCCACAAACAGAGAAAGTTGTTTGTTTGGAAACTGGTTCGATGAAGCTTTTTACACTCTTTTTATGTGTATAATACCACACTAATACTAAATAACTATAACTACCACCAAATAGCAATTTCATATAGGTACCTTTTGTAAGGTCTTTTTTTATTAAGCAACATAATATTGTTAGTTAGAGTAAGATAATTATATATTGTATAATTTATTTAATATTGCTCGAGTTAACTTTATACCCACCTTTCTTTCTTTCGATTCTGAATTACAAAATCATCATCATTATCAATCAACCATCAAACAGAATTAAAGAAAACTACCAAGTTTTTCAAATAATCACAAAAATACTCTCATAAATATGACTGAAAATATTTTGCTGTTAAAAGATAACAAGTATTACAAAATAAATATATTGTTTCATGTTTATTTGTTACTACACGCCAGTAGGGTTAACAGGGTAACATCTATGTTTCTTACAGTCGACTATGTTGTTACGTCGTGATAATGTTCACTAATTAGGTTTTCAACGGAATCATTGTTTAGAACAGTATTTAGTAAAAAATAAAAAATAATGAAATAAATCATTAATATTTGTAAATAAAATGTATTTTAACATAAATCGGTGAATAAAAATTACTTTATTAACGATTGAAAATTTGACCAAGATGTATACATATAAGGAGAGTTTAAATTAATAGTAGGAATTTAAAAAGAAACAAAATACTGTATAATTCAATAACATCTTTCCTAGCTGAAGTAAGAGTAAAGAGTGCCTTCAATTTACTTTTAGAACGTGTGTTACAAATTTTTTACTTTAAAGCAAAGTTTAAGCGTAGCTAGCGAGGCTGACAGGAAACAGCCAGTATCACATTTTAAAAACTTACCGCCTGCCTCGGGTACTTTATCAAACACTGGTGTCTGGAGTGCTTTAAGGTACTGCGAAAATATACTTACCTAGGTAGTAACCTCGCGTCGCTAACTTAATGACAATTTAACACAGCTTCTTCTGTTCACTTTACGTGAACTTCCCGTGTGTCACGGGCGTTTTATTTTCTGTCTGTATTATTTTTGATAATAATTATGAATTTCAGCAAAATTAAATATAAGGGCAAAAAATATATTGCTTTGTATAGTGATTACGTTTATCTATATCTATATAATAAATATAATATCCATATAATAAAGAGAAAAATTAGTTTTTTATATGTTTGTTTGTAATAGAAAAACTAAAAAACTACAGGACTAATTTAAAAAATTCTTTCACCTATCTAAAGATACATTAACACCGTGTAACTTTATTAAAAAAAGAGATCCTCACGATTATTTTGATACAGCATTGAAAAAGTAAAAATTTAATGTTTTTTTATGAATTAACTTTTAAAATTTGTGTTAGCTGGAAAGTTAAATTTTAAAAAGAATAGAACTTAATACAAAACATTTTACTGATAATTTATGTAACAAACATCTGCATACTTATAAAAGAAATATACATATCAAAAATTTAATGGAATTGTTGAGTACATATCACTCGTTAGATGGTACGGTAGATAGACGGTACATATAATAACATTAAGATATAATTTAAACTGCACGAAATATGTGATATGAGTAAAGTAATGACATTCTTATACTAAGAAGTAACAATTATTTCTGTTTTAAATCCGGTATTATGGTTTCGGTATTTTATTTAGCACATGTAGGATATAAGAACATACTGATAACCTTAGCATCAGGTTAGGTAATTGTAATCTTTCGTATGTGGAATATGAAGTTTGGAAACAGCTATACCTATTCGTGTGTTAAACGATAAAGAAGTAGGTCAATAGGAAAGTCTTAATATATAGTTGAAACCATCTTGAAACATAATAGTAGGTAAGTTTCTTCACGTCATGAATGTTTGTTAATACCAGCCACCTATCCAACTACCGACTCCGGTTGAAGCTGCGTTATCTGGTTACATAATAATGTTAATAAGTTAAGTTTTGTTTAAAAGGCATTAATTACAAATCTGATTTTCCATTGGAACGAGGAGAGCTATAGATAAAAGTTGGTAAATGTTCACTCTGAAACCCACGTTGTAATTAATCAGGTTGACACTTTTCCGAACTAGGATCATACTAAATGGCTCGGATTAGGCAAGAACAAGATCTTTTATCTTTCTTTAGATTTTAATACGCAATTTATTTCAGCCATTATAAAATTTTCTTTTTAGTTCATTTTCAATCGTTTTCTTATTACGAGAGCTCTACGATCGACATTTTACAAATTGTCTATTCTTGCTTGGCGACTAGAATCAATATGAATTAACTACTTTAACACAATTGTCACAATTAAAAATGAATTTAAAGAATTAAACGAAAACAGTTGTATTACAATATGTGAAAAAACATTGTTTATTATAATTGGGATCTATATGTCAATTTAATAACATATACTAAAAACCAATTTATTTACATAAAAAATGTAAACATGAATTGATTTCGTTTGATAAGGGCTTGAAATTAACACGTAAATTTTCCTTTATTCGAGAGTGGTTTTGAGAGAAATTACGATAAATTCAAGATATCGGAGTAATTAATTTAGGTGTGCTCCTGATTCTCTCATTATGCGATTTTAAGAATTGTACTTAATTAGATTAGATAATTTATCAGTTCATTTTTTTTAATGACACTTATAACATTTTTAGATTGTATGTCATAATTGGCAAAGTGGAACTAGAAAAAGCTTAAATAATTCCATATGTGTTTTGAACGTTTCATTAATTGACTCATTTCTAATTTCCATATTCCAGCTCTTGCTAAACGGCAAGCCATCGGGCCGGCTTGCGAGGGTTCCTAAACTCAGCAGCCTCACGAGCTCTGGCGACCAGATCAGCAAGCCATTCAACCTGACTGACGTTGTTACGGCCATTAAACAGCTTAAATGTGGTAAAGCCTCTGGAGTGGACAACATATCTGTGGAGCAAATAAAACAACTAGGCCCAGCTGCAGTATTATGGTTGCTTCTCCTCTTTAACAATTGTCTGGAATCCGCTTCCATTCCCCGTGTCTGGAGAAAATCTAAGGTAATAGCCATACCCAAACCGGGTAAACTAGCAGACAACCCCAAGAACTTTAGGCCTATATCACTCTTGTGCCATACGTATAAATTATTTGAGCGGTTACTGCTGGCTAGGCTCAAAAATCTTGTTGATCCACTTTTGATTCCGGAGCAAGCGGGTTTCAGACCGGCGAAGTCGTGTTGCAGCCAAACACTTAAACTTACGCAGCACATAGAAGACGGTATCGAGTTGGGGAGGGTGACAGACGCTGTTTTCGTTGACCTCACCGCGGCCTACGACACAGTGAATCTCAGGCGTCTGTTATGGAAAGTGGTGACCCCAAATTTGTCACGATACTTCGAGAGCTCCTCCATAACCGTCGCTTCCAGGTATCTTCCCTCCAACAAAAGTCGTTAGAGATCGCAAAAGAACGGTCTGCCGCAGGGTAGTGTTCTGGCTCCGCTCCTTTTCAACATATACACCAACGACCAACCGTCAAGCCCAAACTCGTCACGCTTTATTTACGCTGACGACCTTGCCTTAACTTCCCAAGCTTCTAACTTTGAAGAAGTAGAGGCTAACCTCTCTACGGCTCTCAACACCTTGAGTCTTGTTACTACGAGGACAACTCACTCAAGCCTAACCCATCTAAGACGGAATGCTGCGCTTTTCATCTACGCAACCGTCAAGCTGGTCGTAAGCTCAACATTGAGTGGCAGGCCGTGCCGATTGCCCATAATAACCACCCTAAGTACCTGGGTATTGTACTTGATAGATCCCTTATATTTGAAAGGAACTGCGGATTAATTAAAAAGAAGGTCCACGCTCGCAATAACTTGCTCCAACGTCTCACTACCACCAAATGGGGAGCTTCGCCATGGGTTCTGCGAACTTCAGGATTGGCGCTAGCATATTCTGCTGGTGAATATGCATGCCCTGTGTGGAACCGATCTGCCCACACAAAGCTAGTGGATACAGCCTTAAACAAACATGCCGCGTAATCACGGGCTGCCTTAAACCAATACCGGTAAAGTTGCTGTATCCATCGGCTGGCATAGCGCCCCCAGGCATTCGTAAGTCTGTGGCGAGTTCCGCCGAGAGAAGAAAAATGGGGAGCGACATACGGCATCCCTTACATGGGCATATTCAAGTGCGACAAAGGCTAAAAAGCTGTAATAGTTTCGTCAAGTGTGTCGAGCCTCTAACAATGGAACCCTCAAGTGAAAGGCGTAACCTTTGGCGGAAAGGACTTTCTCTACCAAAGCCATTCGTACCGCCTGAAGAGAATCTTCCACCAGGACATAAATTACCATGGCCAACCTGGAGATCTTTAAATAGGCTTCGGACTCAGGTTGGCCGGAGCAAGGAAAATATGTTCAGGTGGAAATTCACAGACGGCACCAATTTGAGCTGCTTGTGTGGTGCAGCCCAAACAATGGCTCACTTAATGAGGTGCCCTGCTTGTCCCAACACCTGCACACAAACGGATTTAATGGTTGCCTCCGAAAGTGCCATCAAGGTGGCAAAATTCTGGTCTGAAACAATTTAATCGGTGCCATATTGTTGCTATCGAAACGCAAAGAAGAAGAATTTCCATATTACAAAAAACGTTTTTATTGACATATTCATCATAAAACGGACATTATTTGAGGTGAAAAGAACAAAAATTAAAAAATTGCACATATGGAATTTGGCAAGCGCAGCGACGATATAGAACAAGTATAGTACAAGTAAAATTTAAATGATATTAAGAGGAGCATTTTGAGTTTTTCCATGATTTCTCTTTTAAAATCCAAAGAACAAAGGAACAATGAAACTTGTTTTTGTGTAACCCTAACCATTTCTTAGTTGTGAAAATGTAGAACTGATTAATTAGTTACAAGATTAATTAAGTTTCAGCGCAAATATACATTTATCATCTGCTTAGGATACTTACCTAATAAATAAAATAATCCTGAAGCTTACATAAATAAATTTACATTAAACCGCAGAACAATTAAATGAATACTATTAAGTGACAAAAAACATTCACTTTCTGTGATATAATAGAAGTTGACATAGCAGGCAGGGTCACTACCAATTGGGCTATATAGAATTGATTTCATCAAAGGCTTTCAAATATTCGTGATTACCATATATTGTACCGTGGATGATAATAAGTTCTCCTGACGTTGGTGGTTCTACAGTTTACTTCTAATTACGTGACAAGTAATGCAGGGGCCAAAAAAATGTTTCCGTTATGCATGTGAAATTTAGTCTTGAAATGTTCTGTTATGTGATCAATTGAGCATCAAATTAAACAACTCCTTTCAACATATAACCTATAACGTACATATAATTTAACCCATAACCTATAAGTTTTTTAAATCATCTGTCATCTTAAGAACGTCGACAAATTGAACTGCTGGCCTTCGTATGTGCTTAAAAGGAGTCACCGAAAGATTTAACTATCACACTTCAAGCTCAAAAAAAGATATCAGCTTTCATACGAGGCTGGAAATATGCTTTAAACGAGCTTTAATAAAACAAAATAGAAAATTGTGCACTTTTTTGAAAATTGAAAAATTTCATCACCAAAACCAAATTCGATTTTAAGCGTAAGGTTTTTGAATGATTCTTTTAATTTATCAAAAGTATTTAGTCTGTTTATCAAAAGTTTATCAAAAGTATTTAGGCTGTCAAATTATTATATTCTGCTAAATCTTAAATCTTAATACATTACAATTGATTATCTTACATATTAACTAAACCCTTATCACTGGTTAGTACATCACATATATACATGAAGTGATTAGATATCACTATAGTAGTAAACCACTTTGTTTCGCTTCAAAAAACTGATGCCTTACACATATAGCACAAACATCCAAAGCGATAGTTATTAAATTTTTATGAGGCATTTAATAAATTGACTTTTTCTTTATTCTATTATAATTTAATGAATTAGAAACATATTCATTGATAATTGTAGAAAAGCAGTCAAATTTTTTTTACTATACTCTTAACAGAAATTTCATATTATCTTATAATTCCCAATTCCTGGGAACACATCCATTCACCGAAATAAAATATATCCTACGTATTGACATAGTATTATCTAAATATATTGCTGATATTTTCCACGAGATGCGGTAAAAAACAGGTAAAAGAGGAGAAAATTAAAAAAATATATGTTTATGACTCCATATCGTTGATTAATATACAATGTAAAGATTCCATCCTGTAAAAGTTGTTATATTACACAATATAAGTACAATACAAGTACGTCCATCCCAAAATGTACTTTTAACAAAAATAAAATTTTAGTGTTTTAAAATTCATTTTTCAATTCATTGTAAAATTTTCAATTTCAATTTTCAATTCAATTCATTCAATTCATTGTAAAATTCATTGTCGTCAATTATTATTCGGTAAAAATAAGTTCTGATGAAATAGGTGATTTCTTTATGCGTAATACAAGTAGTTTACGATGTGACTGATCATATATAAATATCTAAATCAACTATTTAGCTCATTCATAAAATTCAAATATCTAATAACAATAAGTTGTGAAGTTATTTGCCATAAAAATATTATCTTTGCAGAGGGCCATTTATGAAGGCTTTAAAACATGATAATGGTAGCGTATCGATACACAAGTAATATATGTACATATTGAGGGAACTTGTTTTCGTCTCGCGTACAGAGACATCAATATTTTTGTTAGACTGCACGCAGGAGCAGACGCGTCCGCGAAATGTTTAGTCATAGTATTTAATAAAGGAAATTTAACCTTGAAAGTGTTGTGTTTACGGACTGCAAGAATAGTTACTCGATTATTTCGACATTGTGTGACTTTCTTGAATAATTAAAGTACAAAATAATCAATAATACTAATAAAAATGACAGTGCCATCAAATTCCCAGTTCGTAGCCGTCATTGATAACATTGAAGTAAAGAAAAAAGGAGTATCTCCATGGTGTACCCTCAATTGGAAGGCAATCCTTGCCGAGTTTTTATCTACAACATTTCTGTTACTTCTGGGATGCATGGGATCTATTCCGATAGACGGGTTAGAACAAAATTCGGCTCTTTACTCTTCACTTGGATTCGGACTTATAGTACTATTTAATATTCAATCATTCGGACACATTTCTGGAGCACACATGAATCCATCGGTTACTTTAACCGCTGTATTGTGGGGCAAAATGTCGATAGTACTTGGAATAGCATATGTTATTGCTCAATGTCTAGGAGCCGTTACAGGGTATGGCATTTTACTTGGACTTACTCCTATTGAAATTTTAGCAGATAGCGTGTGCACAACCCAGCCACATCCTAATCATTATAGTTATCAAGCTCTGTTAATTGAAATATTTTTATCTGCTGCTCTCGGATTTATCAACTGTGCTGTATGGGATCCAGTAAACCAGGACAAGCAGGACTCAAATCCCATAAAGTTTGGTCTGACCATCGCCGGACTGTCGATTGTTGGAGGGCCACTGACTGGGGCCAGTATGAATCCAGCGAGATCTTTCGGGCCCGCCTTGTGGACGTGGACATGGAATGGACATTGGATTTACTGGGTCGGGCCGCTGATCGGTGGTGCTCTTTCAGGTTTACTCTATAAACATGTGTGGCTAGGTAAAGGAGAACAAAAGAATCTTGACATTGAAAGAAGTGAGGGGCTGTAAAATTATAATTAAGCAAAAACAATGCCAATCTTTTGAAAACATTCACTGCAATGTTATTCAGCAAGATGTGTAAATATTCTACTGTCAGATTTTCTCCATTATTTTATATGTATGGTAGTGGTTATGGGCCCACTTCTCTGGATATATAACGCTCGAATTCCAGCAAAGCTCTGAATATAATGAGGTATCAACTATTAAAAAGTAAAGATATATACAATTGTATTATATTTTGTGGAAACGATTAAAGTATCAAATTAACTTTAATTATTTTATGCTGTGTCATATCTATATAAAAGTTGAATAAACGAATGACTCAACAATCGTTCAAGGTTTCATAAATTAATTATACCGACTGGTTGAAATACACAACAAGGAAAAAGTAAATTAATTTGTGATAAATATGCACTGCCCCTATGATTAATTTGCACAGTATGATATTTTATTACATATCAATAAAATTATTTGTAATGTATAATAGAAGTTATATATACAAAGAATAAGTAAATATTAGGATAGATTCTGAAAGTGGTAGCAAAATAAGTAAATATATAGGGAATATTAAGAAAGTAATTTTAAATAAATATGACTGTTTTCTTATGATTTAATTATTAGAGAATATTAGAAAATCGTTCTTGATATGATAATAAAATAAACTTAAAAATAATTTATTTATAGTCATATACTTTCATCACTTATGCACCGTTATGAATGTGGTACACGTCGAACTTTAAATTCAAGAAGATATATGGACGCTAAATAACTGTTTGGAACGTAAGATATAGAATTATAAGATCCAACAAATTTATAGCTTACATTTAAGAGGCAAACAAAGTACATTTTTTATGTAAGTAACCGACAAATGAGTAGAAGAGCCACCTGATGCTTACCGTCGCCCTTAAACACTAGACTATAGGTATTACTGATACGTTTTCGGCCACGAAATAAAAAGAAAGAAAGTACTGGCTCTCAAACCCTCAGCTCCAGAGTTGTTTGGCGGCTGACTCAAATAAAAGGGGGATTGCTAGTCGGACAAGTACATGCTGGAATAAGTGTGTTGTGCATGAAGATCATAGACTATTGTGGATAGATCAAAACGCCAATGTTGGAATGACTTCCTGAATGCAAATTACGAGATGACACTGGCATACATTAGCGTCAAACAACAATTTAAATTTGTATTTCAAAATCGCTTTAGATTTCAGCATAAAATATGTCGACTTAGGTGTAATAGTTTTAAAATAATTTAATAAGTACTAAAAATATCCATGGCGGCTAAGAGAAATGTAAATAATTAAAGCCTGCTTTATTTATTTTCCGAAAAAGGAGGAAATCTACCTATATCTAACCTATATCTAAATATAAGGTTTGTAATAGGAACTTTCAGACATAATATATGTTAAATAGAAAATTAACCAAATTTCCAAAACATAATGCTAAATGATAATATGTGTTATTACGGTTATGTCAAAGTATATGATAATGTCAGTGTAACAAATAATGTAATGAAAAAGAGAAGTTATCAGCTTATCATTTACTGATTATACTCGTTTGTGTACTGTGTGGACGAATCTCTTTGATATTTTATCATAAATACACTATCAGACTGATGTCTTTATTTTACTTATAATATTTCCAAATACTTAACTCACAGAATCGCGTAGAAACCGATTTAGAGCAATCTTCATTTGATTCACAGTAACTCATATCTACGAGTAACTAACTAACTTTGAATATACATAATCGATACTTATATGAATAAAATAATTTGAATTAACCAAAATGTGCCAAATATGAATTTGTGATTTCAAACATTTTGGAATGTATAAATGTATAGCTAATACGTATCTTATTTTGTTCATTAAAGTATCTACATAATTATCCTAAATTTGCCATTCTGAATGGTAATTAAACTTAGTTTTTATACTTGTATAACGTCTCGTACATTTTACGTATAATTTGAAATATTTCACCTTATATTTAAATGTTTTATTGACCGTAAAGGATCCTGAAAATATCAAGCTACAGGTCAAGGAGAAGAATAAGAAACTCCTTACGTAGATCGGTACAAAAAAATTAAATTATGAGATATCATCATCGTTTAAGCTATATAGATATCAATAATGGTCGTATCATTGTCAATATAATTATACAATGAATTTTTATCTTCCAGTCATAAAAAGTATAAGTGTAATCACAAAAATTATATACCAATAAACATGTACTACTGTATTTAGTGTATATGTGTGTGTGTATTATATATTAGAATTACGATTTGAGCAACCCAGATATGTAATTGAGGATTGTTAATATCCAAATTTGTTTGTATCAGATATACCAAGAATCATAATTTGTACAATTTAACTATTTCCTTTACATCTGTACACTTGTCTTCGTTACATTGAATTAAACAAATATATATCACAATTTACAAGTATAAGTAATTATTTCTCATCTAGTAAATTTTTTTAAGTTAGTTAGTCTGAAAGAGATAATTCAGGGAAACCAGTAGTTGGCAGTACCTTAATGCAAAATTTGTTTAATGTTATTTTGATTCGGTTTACTTGTATCACAATAAAAATATATCAATATTAAGTTTCTAATGTTTCTTTCATTTATTTATAATGTTATTCGAGATGGTGCGATGATGCCAATGTTATTCGATATTTGGTGCGTTGGAAATCTTATTGTCTTTTTCATGTTTCGTTAGCGTATTGTACTTCTTTTCTGTCGTCTTTTGTGAAAAGCAATAAATTGTTGACAGTTGAATTAAATATATCACAAACAAAACAGTTGTGTAAATAACTATATCGAGGTTACTATATGACATCCACGTTTTCGAGTCTAAATAAAAGTATAAACATACTGTTAGCATCTAATGTGTATATCTTTGGTGTACAATAAAGTATTGTATTGTAATTATACATAATATATAATGCTTATACTTTTTATTCATTGTTTTGATTCATTCAACCGATATTTAAGTAGGACGATTGCCAATAACATCAATTATGACAGGGCAATTAATCAGTTCATTAAGTTACCCTTATTTACTGACTTCAAAAAAAGAGCTGATTTTCGTTTGTATTTATTTATTTTTGTTTGAAAGGGTAAAATTACCGTTTGGTCCTATTTAAATTTGAAGAAAATATACCATCCCTAACGGTAAAAAATAGGAAATAAATAATTCTTCACACTTGGGAATGGGCTCGAATTTTACTTATAATTTCGTTCGGAAATCAAAGTCGGTTTTATTTTCAAATATGTGTTATCTTTTCAAAGTTATGAAATTGATCTTTGAAATTATTTATTCGCGTACCTAATGTTGTAAGTAAAAGTAAAAGTGGATTAATTCGTGAGTGAAACTTTTTAGATTATATTTGGTTCCTGCAAAAATTTAAATTAAATTTCTACCTAGTTTAACAGCACTGCCATATAATAAAGCGCACGTCGAAAGCATTCTCATGTCGCAAGCGCATAATAATATCCTAGCTGAGGTTGGGTAAGGTTAGGTGAAGTCAGCATGACCATTTTAAGAATAGGCATGTAACTGTGTGTGAGAAAATATTCTGCTTGGAAGATTATTTTCGCTTCTTCTTGCGGAACTGCAGACAGTTGGGACATGTTGATACCACTGCGTAGTTTGATTTTCTCAAGTGTAAAATTTTCATTTGTAATTGCAATTTCAAAATTGATACTGCACTTAAAACAATGTTGAATCCTTTAAAAATCCAGTCCAGTGAATTGGATGCATAATAAATACTTTGGAACTAAACTTGTAAACTCTTTAAGTAATCTCCGTAGCCGGAACGGCTATACATACATAGATTTATAAGTAGAATTTCTTTGTCAAAGAGATTTCTAAATTTGAGCTCACTGTCGGAACGATCGGTATCAAGTCCTCGTTAAAAATTTTGCATCTCGTTGTGAAGTTGTATTAAGAGCGCCCGTCGCGTCAGTGCGTCGATCTGGAAATGAAAACATGAATTCTTGTCAGTTCAAAGTTAGTTCGAACTAAGTCTGTATTGAGAAGGGTCCAAGTATCTAATTGTGTCGACGTCGTTTTCCCCTGGAGCGTGTGAGTGCGCGGCGTGCCGTATTTCCTATTTGCAAATAAACTGCAGTACCTACTTTACTTCGGGAACATTTTTGTCTTTCAGTTATTAGAAGTTTTGTCGAGCATTTGTTGCATTATGAAATGGAAAACAACTGTTTTTATTTTATTTAAGCCGCTGTCAACATTTCGACGATTAAAGAAACTAGTAGGCACATATTTTAATTCAACATAATATGATAAGTACAAACTATATATTATAACTTGCGCGGAAGCACGTTACGTTACGTTACGTCACGTCATAATATCCTTGACTAACAAGCTGTGCTTTAACACGCCCCTTAAAAGATTCAAAAGTTAAGTTATGTATCAACTTTGGAATCTTATTGTAATAACAAATACCGAGCCTCATAAAAGACTGCTAAACTTTTTGAAAGCAATATGCAGGTGTAACGAAATTATGCCTATTTCTTGTTTCACAATTGTTTGTTTCACTTTTATGCTTGTATATATTAATTTTAACAACAACAACAACAAAATCCTCTTTATTGTACACCAAAAGTAGTATATATAAGTATAAAGTATATATTAATTTTATTTTCGTATAAATACTTAATTACTATAAATGTTTCGAGAGGTTAGGGTAATTACACTTATTTCTTAAAGAAACCTTAAAATCTCACGCGGCTTTAATCTATATATAAATCCAGTTTCTCTTTTCTAAAAATAAATATTGAATTAGTGACTACTAAATTTACCCCACATTAATATAAGATAATTATATGATAATAGGCAAACACATCTAGCTTATTGTTCTTATGGCGTAAACAGACCTACTTAATCTACCCGAAACAACCAATACATAGTACCCCATTGAAGTTTACTAAGGTGATACCTAAAGAACTTGTAGATTGTTCCATAGTTAATGTATTAATGTTTAATGTAAGGGTTTTGCCTGCATCCTGCACAGTTTATTAGCAAAATTCACTTCGTTTTTAGCATTTAAAACTATATTATTTATTGTAAACAAAGTTTACATCACCAAAATTTTATTTATTTATTTTAGTCTTAAATATTAAAGATATGTCATCAGCAAACAGTACAAAGTCCGCATAATTGTTAGTGCATACGACAAATCGTTAATATGAATAAGGAAAAGGAAAAGACCCCTGATCCCTGTGCTATATCCATCACAATTGAAAACGATAATTACGACAAGATCGACTTATGAATTAACCAAATTGAAACAAACACATTCCAGGAGTATCAAATACTAAAATCAAAGAAAGACACGACCGAGTAGAGCCTTAAATGGGAAGTACCTAACTTTCATCGAGAATAAGTTGTAAAGGCTTGCCAAATGTAAAAATGAATAAGGACTATTTTTTTGCGATAATTAAAACGTATGATTGTGGGAAATAATTAACCATTGAATACTTAGTGAATTAAATTCACAGTGGTTGGAACGCTCAGGGGGGGTTTAAATCCTGAACACATCTCTAAAATATGCTTATTAGAAATAAATTATCAGTTCCTTCGGTGATACCTGTATACTAAATGTTCTGCCTAAAATTCTTGAAAGTGTGTGAAATCTGCTTATCCGCATTCGGACAACATTATGATGTACGGCCTTGAATACTCCTCACGTTAGAAATCAGATCCCAGCTCTAGGATAGTTATATGTAGCTTACGATGGCGAAATATGAACTTTTTGTGCTTATGCAGTTTTAAAATGACGCAAAAAATACTAGCATTTTTAATTTTCATTATACTATACGGTACATTAATTTTTAAATTAATTTATCTATTATGGCCTATTTTTTTTTGTTTCGAAACGATAAATATTTATTTTGTTTTTAATTGATTGTAACCTAATTACAACATTACAATTATTATTGTGATATTAAAGATAAAAACTTCAATGCTTAGCGTCTGGGATGATATCTATACTAATAATACTTGTACCAAGGCTGAATCTGTAAGTTAAATATTTTTTGGAAATTTTAATGTAGGTGGGCTTTGCTATTGACAAGGAAGGCAAAACATATTTTATCGTATCACACTAAAATTACTGAACATATTTAAATGATATTTTATATATATTATATATATGTTTAAAATATCACTTCCTAATATATACTAATATTTTGTCAAAATCTAGGATACTTTTCACACCGGGAAATGGATCTGTTCCCGCGGAATAGCAAATAAAATTAATACGGATATTCTATTAAGAGGGCAGTACAAAAATTTTTAAATGCCTGGCAATTATTATAATTAATATGTTTCTAATTATTCGAAGTAAGCAAAACCCATGTCTAAAACAATGCGGGTGCTATTTCTAAACGTACGGCATACATTTTCTGCAGCGAAGCGAGGGCAGTTTACTAGATATAGGTTATATATAAATAGGCGAACACAAAACAATTCAGTACTATTTTCTCCTCTGTTGACCAAATAATTTTGTTTATTGTATTTGAGAGCTATCAACGAGTTTTAATGTTAATAATTCTGATACTCATATTTTTTTACAATTTTTGCTTAACATGACGGAAAATACTGAAAGAGTCAATCTATCGCTGTTTTCCATTAAGATGCCGATAATGGAAAGTTAAGTCAACACGCTGCGGAGATGAATCTGCGAGCTTCTAAGTTAATAGCACGGCGCAGGGTCTGTTTTTATTTCTAGCGTAATTGGATCTCGTGTACTACACAGTGTGAAAACTTTTTCTGATTGCACATAACTATCGGCTAAACAAACTTTGTTCTTTTTTTGTGAATCATATAAACATATTGTGTTAATATAATTTTGATTCAAATAAAACTAATACTGAGCTACCAATTCGACCTATGCATATCTATACACCTTATAACCGTAATAGTATTGATAAAACAAATACGCATTATATGCTGCATGTATATGACAAATTGGTTATGTCGTTTAGAAGTTACAAGACCTGTAACGTACGTACATTATAAGAGGTATATTATATATAACTACTTTTCATAAACTTTGTCCGGGTTTATTTGGGGTAAGTCCGCCATCATCAAGTTCAACAAAAGTAAACTGCTAAAAGCAATTGTTCCGTCCTTCGACCAAATTGTGTGAATTCTAAACTATCTAGGTTAATGAATTATATTCTACGTATTCTATATAAATCTTAATGTTATAGATTGTCCACTTACTTTGTGAATAAACATAAAGTCGATAACGATCTTATATCTACATATCTATACTATAAAACTAGTAAATCGTTTCGTAATTAATAAATTTCATGTTTGTTCCGTGTTATTGCACAACTGCATAAAAACTTTTTTAAATGAAAGGGAGGGCTGGAGATAATAGTGTTCAAACCAGTTCCGCGCAGGTTTAAACTTACTTTGTTATTACTATGTGTTGTTTTTAAATATGTACTGAGGAGTTTCTTTCGCCGTTTCTTCTCCTCAATGTTTAAGCATCTTTTCGAAACGGTAGTAAAAGCAAAAATGACGTGCATAAGTTTATTTACAGAATACCTAAATGGTTAAATGATTTTGAATTTGAGTTTAATACTTAATTACTCTGTCGGTCCTTATTTTTATTTATGTTCTCAGCTCGATAACTATACACATCAAACAATAAATAATTTACATTTTATCCAGAGGTTATAGCGTTCAATATATACACTGCTATTTTCTCAGGGATATTGGCATAAAGGAAACTAATACAAGGAAATCATCAAGTCATTAAATAATGAGGTAGGTACCTAGATCGTAGACTTCCACGTTCTGTTGGATAATTTTCCTTAAAATCTTTTTACAACTCAAAACATGCAACGATTAACAACCTTCAGAAACCGGTATTTAAATGTTTTTTCTTCCAGTTTTACAATCTTTGCACTTGACAGTTGTTGTATCGAAACATTGCAGATGTGCTTACACTGTTTACCAGTATCAATAGAGCGAAGTTGTGACATAGAATTTAATTCCATGTTCTTAGCTCTGACAGTTAAGCTAAAACATGACAAAATATTACTCAATAGTTCCACAGCAAATAAATGTTTTTTACGTGTTACTTATTATATATGTCAATTAATTTATCACTGAAATATTTAATGATATCAAATTATTCAAATTTCGGATACATATGATATGTAAAACTTTGGAATACAATTTAACATATCAAATATAATTTAATATATTGGTATGCTTTTAAGTAAAAATTTTCGGTGACTAAAAATATAATGTTAATAGATACTGAACTGTTTCTTTAATAAATTAATTTAATGTTTAGAATTTCATAATTAATAAAGGTATGTCAACTAAACTTGTCACTGTTTGCTAAATATCCATAATTATTGTAGTTACAAAGCCAGGTGCGTTGAATGCGGAAGATTCGCAATCAGAAAGAGAATTAGTAATTCAGTCACAAAAATATGTGCGCTAGCACTGTGAACTGGGTCAAACGTGTTTTGTAATAAGCGAAAAGGCTGGGTTATGTTTCCTTATAATTAATTAGCAACCATAAACTTTATAATATTGTTTTATCATTTTGTTTATCACAGAAATAATACAGTTGTTTTACATAAGTATGCAGCATTTCCTCAACCTATATTTAAAGGAAATAACTAACATTGCTAGTTTAGTTCACAATGTCAAAATTCCCAGCAAGAAATTGTAAAGTAAAAAAAAGTTTGAAAATGAAGTGAAACTTATTTTTGTTCAAGCCATCCATTTTTCACTTGAAAGACAGGAACATGTGGAAACTTTTAATTTGTAATTACAATTTAGCGCTCGTGTAAAGTAACAGTCATTTACGAAGATGTAAACTGGTCGTGAAATTCAAAGAGCGTATTAACTGAAAACAGTTTTGATTGTTAGAGTTCGATAGTCGATGACCACTTGGATCGCTGTAGTCTAAAACGGTAATCAGCAAGATGACCAGACGTGATGGTCACATATGCAGTGATACCACCATTGCCACTACTACAATGTCGTGACAAGAACAGTGTGTTAGGGGCAGGGCCCGGAACCGCTTACCCTTGAAAGAGTTTTTAAGTGGGTATTTTTAGCACTGGTTTTGAGAAACCATTACATACTGGTAAGCCTTTCAAAGATTAAACGCTCATACGGCTAAGCCCTTTGTTTGAATTAATTCGAGTTAACTCAAAACCCCCTCAAGAGGTTTTGTAAGTAACCGGTTTTGGACTGAGCGCAAGCTAAATCGGTCTTAAACTCTATACATATTCGATTGGTTTTCGATTCAAGGGTACTAAGTCGTTCATTTGATTAATTCGAGTTAACTCAAAACCCAATCAAAACCCCTTCCACGGTTTTCACCAGTAGGTGATTCCTTATTTAACGCAATCGATTTTGATCTTAAACGTGATTGTTTTTAGATTTATTTTTCATTAAACTAAGCTGTTAAAGTAAGCAAATTAAAAATAACAAGTCTTTAAAAAAAACCCTTAAAAACCCTATCCCAAAACAACTTGGGTTGGTTAGCGTTAACCCGATCGAAAGACTTATCACTATACCGGCTAAGCAGATCGAAGGTTAACCCAAACGGACGAGTAACACTCGCACGGCTTAACCCCTTCCAAAGGCTTAATCAAATGAACGGGATTACGTTTTTTTTTAACGCTGGGAAATGCATTTACGCATCCCGCCACGGCGAGGTGGCGGGTATGTGGGTCTCGGTGGCACGTCCCCACGTGCCAGAATACCCACTAAAACCCAGCGGGGCCCTCATCGTCTTCATGGGCCGCCACGGGATCGCTCGCGCATACAACCGTGAAACTTACGAAACTAACCTAACCTAACCTAACTTAGGGGTAGCGCAATCATAGTAATTCATATTATACTGAACAATGGCAGACACCATACCAAGCCCGCATGCTGATATTTGATTAAATATGTACTGCTATCTCATACTCGTCCGTTTGTGCTTGTGGATGAATAAGTAACTGAGAATCTTACCTTCCTCTAATAATAGCAGCAGATTAAAATCTTTGTAAGTCAATTTAATACCACCGTACTTTGAACCCGATGTGCCCAAAGTATAGCCTAAGATGTTAAATTATTCAGATTGCTATTACCATGTGTAATTTAGTTCAAAACATATGAATATACCCGGTCAGAGAACGTATATGCTTTGAAGTCAAACATAGTTTGAATTCTAAGTGCAAAGAGAGTGTTTAGGGTCCACATGAAATTAATATTATTAAGTAACAAGTTAAACACGGCCAAAACAGATCAGTTATAAACTATATAATATGTCGTTATTGAACATAATAGTAACCTAGCTTCGTTTCGGTATACCTAAGCCTTACGTTTAGAAATAGCAACGCATTGTTTTAGGAATAAGATTTTTAGTTATAAGAATTAGAAATGAATTAATTTTATTAAAATTTTCTTTACTGTCCTTAATAGAACTTAATAGAATGTCTTTATTAACTTTTGTTTCCTATTCCGTGGAAACAGATCCATTTCGCGGGATAAATACTGTAAACAATAAAATGTTTTGTCCTTTATATCGATAAAAAAGCAAATCTGCATTAAAATTTACAGTAAATAATTAATGTATAAATTCGGTCTCGCTACAATTTTATTTTGACATAGACTACATAATAAAAAAATAAACTATAAATTACTCTATTATACTCGTATGTAGTAATATATTAATAAAGGTATATATCAGTATTTTTAATATAATTAAATTAATAGGCCGTATCGGGGCGACCTAGAATATTTCCCCCAATTCCATGCTGGCAAAACAGGGTGTCGTAAGAGGCGACAGAAGCCAGCCTGCGAAGCCCTACGCTCCGCGTAAAGATTATATTATCAGTATTATTATTATGTTATTAATATTATTACTGGTATTATTATCTTTCCCTGAAGCCTGCCTGGCTAGCTACCACCCTCCTGCTTGAGTCAGCCGCCAAACGATTTGTCGTGTTCCGGCTGGGGGCTTGAGAGCCATTTCTATCTTTCTTACCTTCTTCTCATTTCCTGGCCAACAACGCATCGGTGACACTATTGGTCTTGCTGATGTCCATGGGCGACGGTGACCACTTACCATCAGGTGGCTCGTCTGCATATTTGTCGGCTATTAAATAAAAAAAATAATAATATTAATAAAGCTCCAGCGGATTACCTGATGGTACTCTTATTGTCATCGATTTCTTGTCGCCTTAAAAGGAATTTTTTGGACAAATCGTTACGTCATTCGACGAACACTTTTGAAAGATATAAAAGAAACTACTTCAAGGTTTTGTGGAGGAACAATACAAATCTGTCCTTTCTTATCCGCATTGAGAAAATTACCGTCGAAAAAGTCGGCCCCTTTTGATCAATTGGGCAAATCACGTTGTGTTGGGAAGGCCTTTCAGACATTCGATGCTGTATTCGTATATAGTTGGTATATATTATTATTATTATTATTTCATCCAGTTTCTACGTGTGCGAGGAAACGTGTCAAGGATGTATTGAGTTGTAATGTTTTGTGTTTATTTGTTCTGGTATTGATCGAATAAACTAACGGATTTGGAAGTGAAAATGACTCAAATTCCGATATTTTGCTCAATAAATTTATTTTTTATGCAACTAGTCAACAAACAAGCAGATGAGCCACGTGATGTTAAGTGGTCATCAGTCACACCACAGGCATCAACAAAGTATTGTCGACCGAAAAAGAAGCGGGGATCCACATTATTATTGGCTCTCCGACACTGCGACCGAAACACGTATGAAATATTTCACGGTCGACTTTATATAGAGAGAGGTACGATGTATGTAGCATCAGGATTAAATTAGGTGGTACAGAGCCCAGTGACCTCCAACAGGAGAAACAGTTCGCCATAACCTCATCCTTTGTTCAGTAGGGTGCACCACAAGCAGGAGAGGTTGCTTGGACTCAAAGATGCATGGAACCCCTCCTCAAAATGTGCGTTAAAATTAATATAAGTTTACATTGTAACTCAATATTACGTCAAATTACTTTTTACGCATGTGTGAGTTTACTTATTTGAGCGCGACCATTTTAAAGCAAAATTCATGAATATGCATAACGGTTGATCGTTACGTTGGAGGAGGATTGCACTTGGTTTTACAGATATATACATTTAAGCAAATTTGTTGCTGACATTACTAACAGAGTATATTTTTTGTTATTGTATCATGTAAGCTGCAAACAGGCTCGCAACCTGGTTTCAGTGGCTTTAGCAAACATCGTATGTTTGTAAGCGATAAAATGTAATGTAATCATTTGTTTCATATCTGTTTACGAGCAGTTCCCGCGACTCTGTCCGCGTAGAAATTATGAATCAACATTTGATCCTAATAACTGGTCTTACCCTGAGGCATATTATGTAAAGGGGAATTGGAAATTGTACGTGTTTCAAAGGGCAAATATTTGGGTATATCGGGAGTTTTGGGAATGTCTTTAGACACGTTCAGTCTTAAACCCATGTTAGATCTAGTCAATATCTCCGCTTCAATAACGTTTTGCTGTAATTTTGTCACTCTTAATCGTGGACCGTTGTAAAATTTAGGAGGGCATAGATTCCAGAAAAAAAATATTGGCACACCGATTTTCACGACTATTTAATGAGCATATATATACGCCACTTATCCATCTTACAATACCACACCTGTTTCAATAAAAATTGAAATTGACTCAAGATACTACTGGATCTTATCTACAGCCAAGTACTTCACTATAAAAGTAAGATGACATTTTTTAGGTTAAATCTGGTAATCTCTTGAACATTTCAGATTAGCTACTCTAATGATTATTTACAACCTGAAGATAACCCATATCTTCAGAATAAAAAATATCTATATGCAACAAAGCGATAGGAAATATAAAATATCAGACCATTATACATTACGATATATTTAGTAATTTTATGATTGTTAATGCCAAAGTTAAACGCTTTTTTGCTTTCTTAACGTCATCATTCGTCATAAACATGCAATAAAACGGGCTGAACTAAAAAAGTAGTCGTAATTTTACCTTTCCAAATGCTTGGTGCTGCTATTATTATATTTTTACTCTACTAGTATTCGCCTGGAGGTCAAAATTCGACCGTAATCATTGAATAACGGTTACCAATTTTTTTATTGATAACACTGAATCACGATACTTATCTAGCTACCAAACAACAAAAAAGAAAATAAGTTGACAAACAGGGGAGAAGAAAGTATTGAACTATTTCGTCTTTGCCTATTTACATATATATAGATTCTATTAAGTTAAACTGGGTATTCGAACCCCAGCGGCTTGCATCAAAAAGACCTGATAGCCTCGTCTATTGGTAAGCAGGTTGCCTTACTAGCAGGCGAAGTTCACTTGGACTCAAAGAGGAGTTCTTTCTACCTTTTACTTTTAACATTACATTTCTTACATAAGAAGGGTATATTAAATTTTTACGCAAAACGAATCGTTTGTTTTCAAACAAAACATTTTATTTAACGATAATCTATTAAATTCTGGAGAGAACATAGTAATTTGTTACTACCGCATATGTGTTTTCCTTTCAGGTACCCAAAACTGTTAAATTCATCACTGAAATGTCACGTCGGCAGCGCGCCGAGAGCAGATTTGCATATTCATATTCGTTTTGAAATTGTTTTTGCAGGAATAAAACACCCAACGTCGGACATAAAACTAGGTTACCAATATATTGAAGCTCGATAGTTGTTTTGGTTTTAATTATTCTAAAAATAGTAATGAATGTGTTGGTAAAACGTAAACAATATCTATTGAGAACAATAAGCTTGTTTTTCTAGAAGTTGTTAGGATTCAAAGAACTTGTTCAAAGAAAACCATCAGAAGGTCTAATGCTTTTTTAATAAACATGAAAAGGGTAATGCAAAGGTATTATTTAAACAATAGTGGTTTTTAATAATAATAACGTTTATATAATATTGTACTATTTGTATTGTATTTGATAAAAATATTGTATACTAACTTGATACTGAAATAAGGCATACAATGAAAAAATTTTTTGTATCGACTATGAAAGACAGATTGAAATTGAAAAAGATATGAAAGAAAGGCTTCAAAAAAATTGTTATAATTACATGAGGACAAGAACTCACGTAACAAGTCACAAAAACGGTTTGAGGTATGTAAACTTTACCAGACAAGTAAGGCAGGTATTTGCAGTTGATGTATTGTTAGTTGGGTCTAGACAATTAGAACGCGACTCATGCAATTCCATTCTTCACTGCCGCAAATAATCGCGTACACAGATCGTTTTATGACATATATTAATTAATGTACTTTACCTATATTCCACATCATAATTATCCTATGCGTATTGCAATCCCGCTACCATTAAGTGAACTTAGGAATTATGTTTACAATTGCACAGTTAATGAATCAAGATGCATTATTAATAAAAAAATAATTAATTAGTAAAATTGATTAGTGAAATTGACAATTCGTTTTTCACTCGAAACTTTTAGTTTCAAAGTTCTCATTGGGCAAATAGTTTGTCTTGTATCGAAATAAAGCAAAACCAATATAGGTCATTGCGGTTAACAGTTTAAGTTTTTCGAGTAGTTTGATTTATAATGTAACTTGAAAGCTTTTCGGATATTGTACCTAGTATGTTTTACATATTATTTTTTATTCAATATTCTGGTTTAGTTACTGTACTGAGTGTGTACTATGAGTGTTTATTATTACTCATTTGTTGGAGCCTTTTTCTGCATTATTGTGCCTTATTGAAGTATTGTATATTATACAATAAGTATTATTTTTGTAAACATACCTTTTATTAATTATCAGTTTTCATCATAGTCAAGTAGATTATAAACGATTAATTAATTATTTGTAATATGGAAGTGTTAATAAATAAATGCTGTTTGCACGTATGTATTTGAAGGCAAAATTTCAACCTACTTACCGTATCCGCTTCGATCTTAGTAACCAACGTAAAGAGATTAGAGCTTCTTTAATTTTTTAGTAAAAAAATATTATGATGAAAAGTTATTTTCCAAAACCCATTATCTAAATAAAGTTAGTTTGACAACTTATTTTGCTAATTAAATAAATAATCATCAAAACTTAAGAAGTTTAAGAACTTAATATTATTCTCTGTACCTGTTACCTGAGAGAAAATGTTGACTATTTATTCGTGAAGTTGATTGACAGTGATTGACAAAGTGAAGCATTGTCGATTGAGGCTGGAAGTAGTAGAGTGGCCGGCAGTTAATAGGAAAAATTTCATTAACGCTTTCATACCCTGAAGGGCACGGCAAACACTAGCATCTGATTGTTGTTGTTCCTTAGCAGTCGCTAATAAACATATATCGGTATACTGTAATAAAATTAACGGCGACTTGTCGGAGTAGAAGTCCATAGGTCTCCCGTTAGACTTTCATGAGAACTTTAAACATTGAACTCTTTAGGTCTCCAATAATCAGTATTGAAGCGGCGTGAAATGCCTGCCCGATTAACTCGATGATGAAAAGAGACCCGGCTTGTGACTGTCGACAGATAAATAAATGTAACAAAGGTTTAATCTGCTTCAAACATTAGATAAATCATATGACGTATCGTCATGTTCCCTACAACCAAGATAGATCTTTTAGATTCAACGCTTTACAATAATTTTATTTACCATTTTTTTTTAAAGTTACTCTCACTACTAATATAACTAATATAATTCTTAATACTAACTGGAACATAATTTCAGTGAGTAACTATTTTTATTTTAATACCTGTCTATAAAAGTCCCTAAAATTCTAAATAGAATTTCTTCTATTTATCTGAATATGATATAATTTATATTCTAAGCCAGCTTTTATTGCCCTCAAAATATTGCCGGTTTAGGGGTACTTTAAAATTAACAACGTAAGTAACAAACTCAGAATAACTAATAACAATGAACGCGTACTGAACGTAAACTTTACCCTAGTTATTTTTCAGTAATAAGAAACCAAATTAAAGTGAGCAGTTGAATTCTAGTTATTTCATTACATTATAAACTTAATTAAATGAATTTATACAAGAGTAAATAAATGCCGACTGAAAGTATAAATCATATTTTAATCAAAGGAACCAAAGGAATATAAATTTCCAAATGTAAATATAATTAAAATAAATAATTAACCAACTGTAGAAAAATTTTGTTATTTTAAAGTTGTCTTTGCATTACTATTAATGTATCAATGAAATTATTTAATTACTTTAACTTCACCAAAAGGTTTAGAATGAACAAAAGTAACCGTAGGGCTTCACACATTGTCCATCGTCGCATTGAAGATATCCCGGTAACGTAGAGGATGTGTATGGTAACTGTCCAATGTAATTACCGCTGTAACAAAAATGTTATTTACTATTGTACATTTTAATTACCACTGTCCACGAATTTTTTTTTATTTAATCAGCATCGAGCAAATGAGTCACTTGCTGGTCATGACTACACATGATGTAGTCACCGTTACCCACGTACATCAGATACACTAAAGACACCATCGAAACATTGCCGACCGAAAACGAAGCGGGGGCCTTTTATTACTTGGTCTCTGACAATATGACTGAAAGTCAAATGGAAGGGGCCGTTCGCCATAGCTACATTCTTTGTTCAGTAGGGTGCACCACGAGCAAGGGAAGTTGACTCAAGCTCAAGTGTGGATGGAGCACCTTACACACCAAAGTGCGTAGTGTGACGAAAATTAGGCATTACACTTTATTATCTTTCTAATAATTCAATGTCATAAAGTCAAGTGAAAATTACCTACCGGATTGTAAAATAAAAGCTAATTACTTGGAAAAAAATTCATCCAGCGCCGCCAGTCAGGTGCCAATCTTAAGGTTTTATCTCTCGTAATTAATTGGATAAAACGTAACGTGACTTTTAATAATGTTGGGTAAGCGAAGTTATAATATTATTTTATACGTTTACTTTCCAACGACACGTAACGTTTATGGCCATTTGCTTAGAATACTTTTATTTAGTTAAGTGGATGCAATAAAAACTTACGTGGGGCCGTAGTTACAAACAAAGAAAGTAAATGTTTCGCCATTTTCCTTCTTTTGGGAAATACCGCATCCTAGTCGATTCGACTTTGCCCACACCATCTGAAATTCATATTATTTTTTTAGGGATTTTTATGTTTGGTCAACCATGGAGATCCACCAAATACTTTTAGTTGCCAATTTGCCATTGGTCAAGTTCGATACGTTATTTAAAACATATCTCATCAAAATAATGTATTGAACGCTGGTGATTTTTTCACATAATACAAATTGTTCTACGATTTTAAGTACCTAGACTGAATCCACAGGATACATAAAAAACTTAGTATGTTGAACAGTTTTTTAATGAAATAGACGCAACTTTCATGATTACGTAATTTGATTCAATTAAAATATAATTTAGCAATTATTTTGTGTTCGGTTGATTTACCCTCTTTTTCTTCCGATAAGCTCTTGTATTAATTTTACTTTGTTTATTCTTTATCAATGAAATAACGCTTTCAAATTCAGAATATTTTCTGAAAATTTACACCGTTTAATTATACAATGTCCGCAAAGGGTTTACAATACAATGTACAATGTTTATTGTTTCGTTGCTACATAATCACATAATAGTCCATCGTCGAGTACAATATTTGGTTGCTTAATTGGTTCTTGGTGGATTCACAAAGTAACTTACCAAATTTAATCCGAGGCGCTTAAATACTCAATAATAATTATATAATACAATACAATCTTAACAATAATTTAGTCTGAATATTTAGTAATACAATCTCATAAAAAAAATATGCTGTTCTATTTTCCTGAGATAGCGTTATACAAAAATAAACATTAACACTTAAAAATAACGTAGTGTGTTATTATTTAATTTCAAAAGTAACAGAATTAATAATTTTGTAATTCGAACCCATAATGTGAATTTCGGTTGAAACATTTTTATTATTTGAAACACAAAAATATACAATGCAAAATAAGTAACATTTAAGTAATAAAATAATTATGGGATATCTCTTGAGCGACGGTACTTTAATACGTCGTTTCTGTATTTTAACAGACGTTGTCACAAAATCGCTGCTACATGCAAAATTTAACTAGAGAAAGACCACCAAATGTAAAATTTTGTCATTTGACGTCACCATTTTTTAAATATCCATTTTTTATGTATCAATCTACTTCATATTGCTGGAGGTGAATAATAAAAGCTAAACTAGCAATATTTTGTCTATGTTGTTAAAACATTCTAACAGTACTCTATGCTAAGCTATCTTAAGGCTAAAAATTCAGTACGTTATTTAATTACCTGTGTGTAGTGACCAATAACCTTCTTGGTATCTAGCGTGAATGGGTAGAATCCATAGTCTAAATGCTCATTAAACCAGGAGTTCAATGCTTCTTCTATATTAGGAATAGTAGTTATATTCAACGTAGACCAAAATTTAGAATAAAATATATTTTCACCGACTAAGGGCCATCGCTGACTTCCTGTAAAATGATTAGTATTTAATCAATGAAGCTACTATATATATAATATAATATATTTTTCTAAAAAAAGTGCGGAATTATGTAATAATACATTTTCGTGGAAAGACATTAAATTACCTATATTGTACAGATCATACCTGTAACATGATCTGATAATAAATATTTTTATTAGTTCATATCCTAATTCCGATGTCCCGATATAAGCCTAAGAGAAATCCTTAAAATACTGGGGTTAGGTACTTCGCTTCACTTTGATTACTTTTTTTTACAAATTGAAACCAGCTTACGAGCATTATACCAACATGATGGTAAGTCATTACCACCGTCCAAACATCTAACGCTTAAGCTGTCATCCATGTGTTGCCGGCTAAGAACATAAAAAATTATGTTTTTAAATATTTTGTACACAAAAGGGGAAAATTATATTTGTGTCTTGATTTGTAAAATCTTTCAATTCAAAATGTAACATGTACATAGCAATAAAATAAAAAATACAAAAAAATTATAAAAATCGGAATAACAATAGCTGAAATGTATACAATAATAACATAAATCAAATTCTTAAAAAGCCAATTATAGCTATCCACTAAAGATAAATCTACCTAAGTTAACAATTCATTGTTAATGAAATAAATATTATCATAGGTAAGTCTTGCAAGTAACAAGTACGTACTAAGTAATGTAAGGTTGGTTATAAGGGTCGCTAGATACGTACATACGTATCACGTACGTAAAGCACGTAGATTATTTAATGAATTTTGAGAGAAACGGACGCAGATGGTTATATGATATCTTTTTAATTAGCAAAAATAAAAAAACAAAAAGTTTAAAGTAAATTTATTTCAGAATTGAATTTAGTTAGCCATTTCTTGAATTAAAAAAATAACAATGTTCTTATAATTTTGCTACAATATTTTCCGTGTTTTCTACTTAAAACGATGGCACTGAACCGCGTATATTTTATTATGATTTTTTCCAAGCGCTGAAGAAGCTTTAACTTCCCACTCAGTAGAGATTTCTGACTTGTATTGTATCGTATTAAGACTGGCAAAACAGTTTTTAAAGATGGTTTCGACGAATGAAACTTTGTATAGAGCATGAAGCAGAATATTTTGGAAAGATGTGAAATAAATAGAACTAAATAAATAGAACTAAGTAAATGCGTACTATTTAATCCTCTGGCACCACAGTACCTTACAGAACGCTTTGAATATCTATACATGTAGCACGATAGCAATCGGTTCCTGCGTTCTACTACTAATCTGTCTCTGCGCACTCCAATCCACTCATCTAACTTCTATAAAAAATACTTCTCAGCTCTTTCTGTATCATTATGGAACTCACTTCCACTCTGTATTCGTCGTGCTCCTTCTCTACATTCGTTTAAGACTCAGGTTAAAGCGCACTATATGTCAGTTTAATTTTGCCTTTTCTCCCCATCTCTCTTTTTTTTTAATTTCTTTTGATTCGCTTTCTCTTTAGCTATGTTCATGAACACCTTGCGTTTTTCTTTCTTTTTTGTTTATGTACGAGTAGATGAAAAATTACCTATAGTTTTATTCGGGTTGTGGGCAAAGACACCATTCTCTGCCCATTTAGCCGCCTTTTCAGCTAATTCTTCGTCCCAAACCTGGAAGTATATTATTATCGGCATAGTTTATATTACTATTTATTATTATTATTTTTTTTTATTTTCTATTATTTTTTTTTTCGTATCAGAAAATAACAACTAATTTACCTCTCAAGTATGCAAAATACCCAACTAAATATGATTACCCACATGTATGTAATACTTGTCTTGATAAAAAGTATTAATATAATATAAATATAGTATATATATAATATAAAAGTAGTAATATGCATGTGTGGTGGATAATTGAATCCATCCAACCTTAAGTCCAGAGCATAAGGATTTTATTTTAAAACGACATTTTTGTTGTAGTCATAATTCAGAGATGTGTTCAAATATGACTACCCAAATATAATGCTAACTTCTTTTTTTTAACAATGAGTAGATATAACAGGTTGTCTCAGATTAACTAAAGTAAATATTTCAGTTGCATATGTGTACTCGGTGTTTATAATTATTCTGAATACTGAGCTGTTATTATAATTGTACACCTATATTAACTAAAATACTAAATGTCAAATAATTATGTAGGTATATTGCGATTATTTTATTAACATGTCTCGGAGATTTTGTTTTGTTATATACTTACTATAACACGAAGAATTTCAATAATCAACAAGAACCATTACTAAAATAGGCTTAAACAATGAAACATATATCGAGTGCTAAATATATTATTCCTATCTTTACTTTTAAGTAGTTTAAAAGTTTGGTTCAAGTAATAAATCAAGAAAGAAGCATGTGTAATTATTTTAATTAGCACTTCACAAATATACTTTCCATGCTTTCAACGTATGCTGTAAGTTGTGAGTATTTTACATGTTCACAGGGGTTTACACATACTTGCATTCCCGTTTTACTTACACTAGTTCATACGTATTCACATTCCCGCTTTTAATGTATTAAAGTGCCTCACTCGCGAACCACTTCCACCCTAGGAAGAGTACGTAACTAATGACGATAAAAATTGTATACTTTCGGTTGTAATTCAAACGTTACTTACTTGCGAACACGACGTATAATATAGTCTGATTCTTGAGATCTGTCGTTTTTTCAAAAAAGAGCAACAGCCATATCCACCATGATGCCCAAGTGAGACAGTAATATGTTAAATACATCATAACTTGGGAAAACTAAAGGTGCTGTAATCAAAATTACATCCCCCGAATGGCTGACCAAGTTTTAACCCATTAGAGTATTAGAGTTTAGGTTTAGAGAAGTGAAGGGCACCATCCGTCTTTATTTAGGATACTCCTTTTTCTTGACAAGTCTGTTGTGGAACCATTCATTCTTTTGCTGGTCTTGAGACGACATTTCCATACCTTCAGAAACATTATGGAGAACTCTCATATATAATTTCTTCACGATGTTGTTCTTCACTCAAACAATACGATTTTACAATTTTACTTACGATATTCATTCAAAAGAAATAATGATAAAGGTGCTTTAGGTTAAGAAAAAATTAAATATCATAGAATATGTTTCAATTCATAACTAATTCCATTCAATTTCGTAGACACACGAATTTTACCTTTAGAGCTAGATAGCCCTAAAGGTGAAATTCATGTATCATCATCTGATGATGGTTACGAATATGTATTCGAGTTTACTCAGGTGTTTACATTCCATCTAAAAATGCGACGAGAGAAATTAAAGAAGATAGAGAAATCATTGCTTTTGCAAAATAAAAAACATTTGTACTAGCTTTAACATGCAGAAAAATGAAGAATTGCTAGTTTCCTACCCCCAAACATGTGATACGTGTTTCTCATAACATCTTATAACATTCTTCTGGATAATGAAATTTGCCAAGCTTTATTCAGAATCGGTCTAACTGGTGTTTGTTAAATGATGATGATAGTCGAGGAAAACACAATGTGAACGTGAAAAAAAAGGTTAGTGTCTGGTCTACCACAGTCTCCTAAAACGTTGAAAAAATTAAAAAAAATCAGACGGTTTCCTTCGAATTGATTAAGGCACATGCAGTCACTGAATATTGAATACTTAGTATAATAAATGATCTATATCTTAAAAATTTAAAAATTGAAGCAGGGCCAATTTACAATTGCTTAATATTTTTTAAAGTTAACGTCCAAAATATGTCTTTTTATGTCCATGTGGCTATCTGCCAAATCGATCTGCCTGCAAAATCGATCTTCAAATCAATAAGATTGGCCTCAATGCCTGATGAAATGAGTTGAATAGGTGTTTGAAGATGCGGTTGCTATTTCTAAAAGAAAGGCGTAATATCTCCGAAGCAAAACGATAATGTGTTACTTGTTAATAAACAAATAGAAGCCCGACAAATATATTTGCTTTAATTTCAAAGTAGGTAGGCTTTGTTTTTGACACATACATGACATACATACATGACATACATACATGAAAAAGCGGAAATGTTATTAACCCATATCACATCTTTTTATGGGTAAGTTTTTCGCATTTTTACGTCGGTATACTCGTACTTATTACAATATTACAGTAAACATAAGCATTCGTGTACACCATGCACTAACTACTAGATTAATGAGTACGCACTGAATTGACCCCAATTGCGTGACATTTAGTATGTTAATTAAAAACGAATTATGTCGATACATTAATGTTAAACGAGTTAAACCAGAAACATCTGATTAAACAGGCAAGATACCTACCATATACAACATGTCAGAAGCGGCCGGCTGCCTCGACACCACCCCCTGTGCGACACTCCACCGACGAAGGTTGTGGCCGTTCACGAAAGCGCTGATCTGCGCGCATGACAAATTGACCCCTACGGACATACGACATCCATGTGATACAATAAACGACTGACTGATTACATTTCATTTCTTTGTTTTATTAAACATTTGTTCCAGTTATTGTAAAAATAAAATTGTTGCATTAGCAGCCCATATATACTATTTTATCTAATGATAATATTATGTATTGTAACTAGTGTTCTACTTGTGGTCAAGTGGTTCCTAATTGTTTTATTGATAACACTAACGCTCGCCACCAAACAAAAAATAAAGGTAATCGATTGACAAATAACTCAACTCAAGAGAATACTCATATTTCATTTAACTAATATAAAAGATGAATACTATAAAATGTTTTATATACATACAAATCATACATCATACAAACATACAATCTCCTCCTTTTTAGAAGTCGGTTAAAGATTACGTAAAGTTTAAAAGATTTCACAAAGCAAAAGAATCATTCTCTGGAAATTTCACGGTAAAACCGGGAAAACGAATCTAAGTATATGTATGTACAAAGTGAGATTGGAGAGTACATGTCGATATGTTCTAGCTTTAGTCCGTCGTATGTATGTATGCTACTTTTTCCCTCCACTCAGCTTAAACCGTACGTGGGTTCAAGGAGAAGCATACAACACCATGAATATTTTAGGAAGACGTATTTACAAAATGTATTTATTTCACTAGTGCTGCAGTCGTAAATGTCTAAGTGCGGTTTTCATACCATATTCATTTAATTATTGAATTACAAAAAGCTATGATTGGTGCTGGAATCGAATCATCATGAACGGAAACTACAGTTCTATGTATTTAATATGACGCTACATCACCTGAATATTTGAATAGTTGACCCAAAACCGATTTTAATACCTGCTCCACATTTCTGTTTGAAGTTATTACAAATACAGCTGTTTTAAGATAAGCATAAAATCTTCAAAATAATTTTTGAATATTTTATTCTTTAACCGCACTTTCTGAACAAAACAGATTGTAAAGTGTTGTATTTAATTTGTTATATGGTCAATATCATATTTATCAATACTGCTTATGCTAAAGTTGGAAGAACATAAGAGATATTTAATATTATATTTTGTATAATTTCTATGTCAACTGAGACGATGGGCCTCCTGAAAGTAAGCGATGACCGCCGCCCACGAGGAATCATAAACATAAAAATTACGAGTTTCTAACATTTTTATCATTAGTCAATATTCAACACAAATTAAAATAATAATAGATGAATATTAAAAGAAAGAACTATACACAAAATTTAAACTTAAGGAATGAATAATTATGGGGTTTGTATGTGATTCGTAAATGTAGTAGTAAAAGCAGAATATATAATATGACGTTAAGAATAGTATTGAGAAATTTTGTGTAGTTACATGAAATAATTATTTTGAGTTTGCATGAATATGTTCGTCGATGTAAGGCTATAAAGATCATCAATGAATGTGTCAGTTTATAAAACGTATTATCATCCATCCATCTATCCATCAGCCTTTGGAGGTCCACTGCTGGACATAGGCCTCCCCTAACTTGCGCCACTCTGATCAGTCATAAACGTATAAACGTATTATACTAATGGTTAATAGAATACATTTTCATGCATACAGATAATTTTCTTAAAACTCTACTTAAAGGTCAGACTGACAAAATTTTTACTTTATATTTGTTTTTGTATTCGTTTACAACATTTCAGTCAAAGAGCAAAACAACAATATTTTTACAACAAAGTTAAAACGCCTTGAGATTTCTTTCGATTCCAGATTGTAGCTACAAAAATTAAACAAATAAATTTTCTTTCTATGTGCCTAAGTTATTCTTAATTAACTTAATTATCATGAAATCAAAGAGCAAATCACAGCAAATTTTCCTAAAGTAAATAATTTTTTAATAATTTTTATCAGCCTCATATTTATATTACTTATTTTGTCGCTGTATTTTATAAGAGTTACATACTTTACAAATTTTACCAATTGTACGTGCTTCTGTTTTAAAATTTGGTATCGGAAAATTAAAGCATTTGTGTTGCTAAAAAAAGTTAAAATACTTACTCGTATTGCACTGCACATAATGTATCACGACTCCATATAAAATTAAAATAATAACTTGTATCTGAATCATAATTAAATGGATTTGAAACGTATATATTACTTATAGAGTTATGATTCGACTAGTAAGAACGGACAATATCACTTCCAATATTAGCATCATGTCCCCTCTTGAATCCAGTTGAACAAATAAAAAAATTAATTTAAATATTTTGCAGTCAATTTGTATTAATTGGCTATTACATTAGAGTTTACACAAAACGTTTACGTATATTCTGTGGTAGAATATTTGTGCGGTTCATAAGAAACGGTATTATTATATTAGCTGTATGTATCTAGGCGTTCTGAAAACTTTGATTATAGCCTAGGTATCTATTGGTACGAAATGAGACATCCCATGCTCAGTGTTAACAGTATAGCGACGTAATGTTTTGTAGTAGTTATAAATTTATATTTTGGTTTTGCACCCTATATCAGTATGATACTTTCAAAGAATAAAATAATGGCGTATAAATCGCGTATAAATAAATGGCGTTCGTGATTTTATTACTAAGCCATGCCAATACTATCGACATATAATGTTACACCTCCATGACCATGCCAGAGTACCGCCACCAAAATCATATTAGAGTTAAACGGTGGCTTGAATAAAAAATAAATCAGTTTATAGTAAAGCAACGAAAGAACCAACGGAAACAGAACGACGAGCCCAAGAAAAATGCTCGGATTACTTGACCATATTTGAAAAGAATTTGGTCTATTTACTATCCATTTGACTTTGTTTCTGCGGGCTGTTTTCGCAATACTCATATTAAATAATATTCACGTCATATGAATCAGTAAAAATAATGAAAGTATTCAAATAGGAATAAACACAGTAAAAGTGAATAAGTAAGAATTAATTGAAACACCCATAAAACTTCATCCACAAAAGTATGTACAATATTAATTCGTATACATTTTTTACAAACCCGCTGCGTCAGATGCGGTTCAAAATACTTTTTTTAATCTCACGTGAAGGTGTGGTGATGTAATAACGTAAGCGCAATTACCTATTATTTCTTCTTTAACAAACCCATATCCTACGTTTCAGGTGGTAGTAGCAACTCAGGTACTAATACATAATATAGTCATAATATAGTCATTATTCCTAATTATTGATCTCATCCTATCGGCATATCTCGTATCCTATTGTTATATTTTAATACAAAGTTAAATATAAGTCAATAAATTTCTACTTAATACTAAAAAGGGTATTTGTTGAATTTCTATGTCGCTACTTTTATTTCCGAAAAATACCCAGATTTGTGTGTTTAAAATTCCTTTAACAAAAACATGGAAGGGATTTTGAAAAACATGCTTAAAGTACTGGAAGAACAATCTGCATATTTTTTATTCTAGAAAAATGTAAAATGACCGTGGGCTAGCCAACGAACTTATTTCTATAATTCCTAAACTTAGCCCATAAAATAGCCTATTAAAATTGGAAATTACCTGCTATATTTATTATAGAGCAAAGTTATGTACTTTCAGATATGTGATATATTGCAGTGAGGCGGATACAGGGGCGCTTACTTCCTGCAACTTCCGGTAGCAAATGATTTAGATGAGATCTAGTACACAAATGGTGAATACTATTTATTTCAGTTCGTTCAGATTTAACAGGATTGAACAGATTTCATATAATACTTTATGTTTTAGGATGTGATTCATAAAATTTTGTTGAGGAAAGATTAAAAGGCTAGTACTGAAATACTTGAAATTTCAGTATAAATAAAGTAATGAACGATAAAGTAAAATTTTTATTATTTATATGCCAATCCAAGTAATTAAGTAAGAGCGAGTAATAGAATAGAAAATATAACTTTGTTTAAGTACGTATTTTATAAAGCTATCTACAAACTTTGTATTCGTAGTAATTACCTTAATATTTTTTTTAACCTAGACAATTGATTTAAAACTTATCCGAAAGGACTTCAATAGTTCTTCACAGCATGTAAGTCTGAATATACGCTATAAAATATAATATAATAGAAATTTCTTTCTGGAATATGGCAATTAATGCCATTGTTTAAATTCATATTATACTATCTACATGATGGTTACATATCGACGTCGCGTATATAACTTTTAGAATTGTTCATTGTATGTGGCTAGCTAACTTTTGCGAACCTCGTAAACATTTATAAACACTAAAGCTAGACTGTTATTCGGAGTTGATCGGAATTAGTATTTTGAGTTTTAGACCTCAATCTCGCAAACCTTATTTCATTAATTCAATGCTGTTTGATGTGAGCGCCACATTGAGTCGACCGGGGCGAGTTTCTACATTACAAAAGAAATAGCTTACATCAACCTTCGACGGTTAAATATATCACAAGTGTACTATCGAGCCCGTGTCCGATACTGTGTCTGATGTTTGCCTGTAATCCAAAGTATTTTGTGGAACTAGTGCTTGTCATAAAATACATGGTACAGCAAATGTTGTAGTTCGCAAACTAAATTTCTCGTGACAAGTTGCTTCCGCCAGCACCACTCCCGCGGCGCAACAATATCTGCTATATCACGTTCGGTAAAATCTGAAATTCTGTGATGTGTAAATTTACAAAAGCAAATGTAACACTTTCTTAATTTTTTTATACTTTTAAATAATATTGAAGTAATCCGCTAATTAATTATAAATGTTTTTACTCATAGTTGAGCTAAAGAAAATTTTATAATATAATTAGTAGTCTCTCACGTGTAATGCTTAGTTATTCTTAAGATAAGGAAAAAAATAGTTATTAATCATTTAATTAAAGATAATGATAATATAATAATAATAATAATAATTAGATGGTTAATGATAACCGAATTTTGTTATTGTATAGTATTTGTAATTGTAGAGTAGACCAAGCTTTACTACAGTACTACAGAAATAATTTTGTTAGCAATTAGCATGTTATTACGCTAGAATTACATTCAACTTATGAATTAGAAACAGTTATAGCACCATCCTGTCATTTCCAAATGGAAGAAGTCCACTCGTTCGACATCCCGCAGTCTTTCTGAACCCGCAGGATGTTAAGTACGTAAAATTCACTTATAATCTGGTCACCCCATAATACTCGGGAATTGGCAAACGAAAATACGGATTTCCTTAATGGAAAGTGGTCTCTGAAACTCATGTAGGAGAGTGCTATTTAATGTCATTGTTACAGATTCTATAATCCACGCCTATTTAAGCCCAGTGTAACCAAACTTATTAATAAATCATTAAAGTTATTCAGGTACTTTGAACAATTCAAAACTACAGGATATAAAATCAAAACACGTTTATCATATCAGGTTGTTATCATTCAAAATCTGTGGTGTAATCTGCGGAACAACAGATTGCGGGCACGGTGGTCTCGTTCCCAGAGGACTACGAGTTCGTTATCGCCGCTTGTGTTTCCTTACGTGATGCGTCAACCGACACACCTACTTACGTTTCAATGTTGAATTCAAGTTTCTGAAAAGTGAATAAACCTTCTTTTGTATTCGGTCAATAATTGGTTAAGTCAAAGGTGGAAAAAGATTAATGTAATTGAGATGGAATATACGATTAAATCTCAAACATGTATTGAACACTTCAGATGTGTTATAATCGATGAGACAAAAAATATTCTGAAAACTTAAATTAAGTAGCATACTTTGTCGCCTTTAATATTCTTTACAACAAAACAAAGTTCCATGACACCAAAAACGAAAGCTTTTAATCAGGAAATTAATTACATTGGGAAATTGCTGGAAAATTTATAATGTCCCAATGCAAGTTTCAATAACATATTTATATAAATAATGTAACTACAGTGGAGCCGAGTCTGTGTATATAACATGTATGTTTTATATATTTTACGATATGCTTTGTTATTCATAAAGAGGCCATAAGATATTTATTTGGAATTTTTATTTGTGTGCCTATCTGTTTAAATATCTGCGAAATGAGAGAAAAAAGTTTGTACGGAATATATAAATTATAGTAACCATTATTTTAGGTATTTATTCTGTAGCTATTGTACCACTTACATAAAATGTCTCTAGTTTAGAAAAGCTCTCAAATTCGACGCGTAAAACAATAAAATGTGATTAACATACAACGCCTGATACAAACTAATAACAAGGTTTTGTTGCGGGTACTATTTCTAAACTTAATGACAATGTTTCTCGAAGGTAAGTGAGGGCGGAACTGTACTATTATTAGAGTTGTTATTAGTATTAAAAGGTATAGTGATCTCTGTTATTTCATATACCTCTTCATTTCACGGTATGATTAACTAGCAGTTGTATCTTCAGAATGCAATTCTAAAGAAAAACTAATGTCAAACTTCCATAAATACGAGTACCTACATCTAACAATTTTTTTTTTATCAATAATTAGCATGAAAATAAGCTCACTGTTTTATCCTACTGACTTTTACCAATGTCCAACGACGGCGTCTCTTTTATTAGACATGAAATCAAGTCAACTTCTACTGAGATTTCCTTTGAATTGCAAATTCTGTTCCATTCCATTTATTGGTAGGTATAAATGTCTACTGTTGATTTCTTTATTCTATGTGAAAAATTCGTAAATAAATAATATTGATCTTTTAAAGAAAGGTCTTTTATGATATTTGATTTTTCTTCTGCTATAATATTTGCGTCATTCATTTCAAAAGACACGTTAATGAATAGGCAATGTAGCACATGTAATACACATAGTATAAAAATAACTTTATAAGGAGATTAGTTGCAAATGCAAATCAGAAATACTGCCCGCCACCACAGAATATACACTCGAGAGCAATAAACTGGAATCACTACATCGCGGGTTGGTCAAGACAAATTTTTACAATTTGTATGCAATGAACTATATATTGTGGTATATAATTTGAAAGGTAATTTTATTAGCTTTCAACCTCTTTTGATATCATAACCAAAAATTATTCACCATAAACCATGGAACGTAAAAATAAAAGGCATCAATTTTTAAAACAATCAATTCTTTTTTTTGGCATCCTGAAACCCTATAAAAAGCGAGCATTTATGAAAATTGGTCATCAGTTTAATGTTTGACGTCACGGGAATACATGAGCTGAAAGAAAATGGAAACCACACCTAAAGAAGCTGCTCAAATAACCATCTTAATCCAGCAAAGGTTGTACCGCTTGGCAGTTTCATCTGAGCCAGTCTCGTGTCTCAAAGGTATACAAGAAGTTCAGGGAGACTGGAAACCTAGTCCTAAGACTGAGAACCCCATAGTCAAACATACACTGAGCTCTATAAAATAACGTTGAACCTTTTGAAGGCGATATGAACTCAAATTATGCCTTAATAACTAATGACTTGGGGACCGTATATTAAATATACTTACCACCATACAGTTTTAGTACACACATAGTTCCCACTTTGTACCCTATTTTCGCCACTGAAGGAGACTTCGTTTTACATCAAGACACATTCCATGTATAAAAACAGTCACGTATTTCTCATTTCTGCGTAAGTCAATATTGGACCTCATAAGATTGTTTCTCAGATTTTAGCACTTCTTACGCTTTCTTAGCTATTTAAGTATATTTGTTGTAACGTAACTTTAGTAATTAAAGTTGATTCAATATATGTGTTATACATGATAGCTTGATTTTACGATTGTAATTTTAAGAGATAATTATGTGTTGTGTTTATGACGCAGCAACTTGCGTGTAGTATTTGAAACAATATGAACGATTACATCACAAGCACTAGGCTTGGACTGCGTGAAAATTGAAGACGTGGTTTAAAGGTAGATAAAGTGAGTAATGTTATAACAGATTATATTAATTAATTAATCATTTAATTTACTATCATATTTCTGTATATTAATACCTATGAAACAGTACACGTCAACCCAATTATGTTTAATGCAAAGTACAGGGCTGTCTTCATAATAGAGGGTTCCTCGAGCGTACTTTACTGCACTAGTCCAGCACGGGTTAGTTAGGGGTTATTGGTCATCGCAAATGTCCGAAAAAGTAAAAAAAAGGGCCATTTACTATCAAAATATCATAATAATATTATTGTTCTATGACTATTTAACTTTGATTTTATTAATGTAGCGACCGCATCTTCAATGTTCCAATGTTGATGTTTTTTTTTGTACGTAATAAGTAAGACATTCATATTATATTTGCATGCAACAATTTTGGTTGAATACGTGACAAGAAATTTGCAATAGAACATATACGCTTTTACTTAATCAGAGCAAATACAAATCTTATCCATCTATAAAAAATTATGAAGCCCCTAAAACTCCCTAAGAACATTTGCTAGACATTAACATAAAGTTAAGATTTCTATGTTAACATACCATTTCCAAGTGGCTTTCAGAGGTCCTAATACGACTACAATCCGCATACGAGATTTGGGGATTAGTGAGCGTCGAGACGCTCCCAGCTTTATGAGATTGCGACGTGTTGTTACATTTATTTGTTATATTTCTATATATTTTTTTTTGTAAGGCGTAAATAGGCGTGCAGTCGATTTTAAGAAGACCTGAAATGTGAGGTGTTTATTTCCACAACAGGTAACATATATTTATGATTACTATTATTATAAGACCTTCCTTAAGGTTTCCTTGCTCCGTAAGAGAAGGCACGAGCTCAGTATTGGGGCAGTTACAATATGTGATATTGACGATAACATGTGTCATATCGTAAACATATAAACTAATAAACATATGTCCATTTACAGCGTAGTGACATTTACGTTGCAAATAAATTGAAACAAGTTTTCAAATTAAATTAAAATTCCTTGATATATCATTATAATAATTATCATGTTTAGAACATTCCTTTTAAGTAAATTTATATCCGGTGTCAAGAAGCCCAGCTCGATCATACCTACATTTAAATTAGTTCGGAGATATGTTTTGTCTAAGCCAGAAATTAAGATTGGAGAGTCGATCTTATACCGTACGTACTGGTAGTACTTTTCGAAACTGGCCTAATCATCGACATAATCAACTGCTAAAGCTGAATAGCTAATGTCAAAAAATAATAATAACTTGCCTGGCCATATGCCAAAGCCGGCGACAAAGCATAACATATACGAAATCTATAAAATACCTACTAAAATTACGAACATTTAACCCCGGGATGGGATTAAATAAATTATTAATGTCAGTAGTTTGTGAGTTAAACGTTTAGAAACTTTGTATAACGTATTTATATGTATATTACTTTGTTTGTAGGATATAACATATTTTCCATTATGTACAATATAAGTTTTGCAACTTTACGCATGATATTTGTATGATAATTCGTTATTAATAGTATTAATGGGATACAAATTTATTTTTGATGCCGATAAAATCCACATTTATATACCTACCTTATATACCTTGATAATCGAAACAAAAAACATATTTCAGTTAAATTCTTTATTCAATAAACACATATAATTGTTTATCATTAACCGAAATAATTATTTTAAACACGATTTTGAATACAATTTACTAATTAATCCAATCTCAATGTCACACACTAAACCAAATATTTGGTTTAATATTTGGTCAAGATGATATTGTCGTGGGTATTTTTTCCATATATCCTACATTTTTAAAAGTAATTGTTTTCATGAAAATGTAATGGAAAATGTACAATTATAGACTACGTATAACTTCTATAGCAAAGTATAATGGATTGCTTTGGTACCTAAATACTTTTAAGCGACCAAGTTCAATGATAAAATCAGGCTTAAAAAAAAATACTGTTTCGCAACTAACATTTTGTATACAGCTGCTGATTGAACTTCATAAAACTTTTCTGGAAAGGATTCCGTAAAGTAGTACCAATAAACAGACCATTCCATATCGATATGTTCAATTAAAACTGTTCATTGCTTTTTACAGAAAAAAAAACAATGTTTTAACAATTTCTTCTGATCAAGAAATCAAATCGATAATTTTTAGTCGCTTCTAAGTAATCGCTACTAAAATATAACTATAATCAACTATAAAAACTTACACAAATTATTTACATATCGCAAATGCACCGCAATATTTAAGAACATTCCTATATATACAATTAAAAGTATCATCTTCAACTTGAAAATATACTCAATAAATACTTTCTTATAAAGTTAATGATCTATAAATAAGATATATGCTCGAATAAAACTAAGACAATGTCATTAATCAATAATAAAAAGATACACAATACAATTAATTAGATCTGTGAAAACCACAAATAAATAAATATATTTTGGAATAGGTAACATTCATAATTATTTAAATACAAATTTAGTTCAAAATATGTTTTAAGACTTATTATGGAATGTAATGTAATAAGCTAAACATTGCTACTATTTATAACCCAGTTTGAACATGATTACCCTCTTTAAGACAACAGGTATAAAATCATTTTAAATATAAAATCACGCTAGACCGATTACTCAACGATAGATTGCAATAATTATTTACGACAATGAAATGTTATTTGTCCCGTATAGAAAAGAAATACAAATGTATACAGGACCAATAAAATGTATTACAATTTTAAGAGCTTAACTTAATGCCTGAACATAATTTTAAGCTAATTAGTAAACAAATGAGTATCGTTACTGTGTGTGTCATTAAGAACTAGGTAATATATTAACTTACTAATCAGCACATATACATTATTGTTTACGCATCTTCGCCATACACCTACTATTTGTTTTATAACAATTATTTCAGTAAAATTGGGCTAAAATTATATTATATCAAAACGGGATATATTTCGTAGCCAAAACGCAACTACCTTATAAGTGTTTCCGAAATTAAATCTTAATCTACGACTCAAGGAATTTTGAAAATAACTGGCAGTGACTTTATTATATTACATAATAGTTCCCACAAACAATACATACAAATCTGTTGAAAGCAAATGATTGTTTATTATCTAAAACATATCAGCAGTATCTGTCATATAAATTTACTATAGATTAAATAATATTTGGGTTGTCCCTTCATTAATATTATGTAAATTAAATATGAAAAGATCTCGGTTCACAAATCTTAAATTGTTTACTTTGTTGTAAACGGTGGAAATTGAGTTTAGGAAACAATATTTGATTATTATTTGATTTTACCGTAAAAACTTTCTTTAATATAAAGCAGTAACATTATACGTTTCAGTAACAACATACATTGATCTAAATCCGAGCTGCATACAGATTACCTATCATCTTTTATTGTTAGCCGTCTAGTCTAATTAACATAAGTCAAGCTTTACGCCCGTGTAATGGAACGTCCCAACTAATTATTCTGCGTTGTTCACTGTGGATGAACATTTCTCGTTCCGATATACTCGTACCCCGCGGGGATTATTGTTCGATGAATAATAACGACGACGAATCTATCACGAGGCGTGTATGTATGTACGCATTATTCGCATTACATGCCATATATTAACGAGGACTCATTGCATAAAGCCAACTATGCTTCATGTAATATTACATTATTGGCATTTTGATATTAACAGCTCTTTTCTAGACTTTAACTAATTCTAATTCTCGAAATAAAGAGATTTAAGTAAAAAATCCTTGTTGTACTTAATATTATTAAAATGTTAAACTCTCATTGGGACATTAAGTAATTATTAGTCAATAAAATAATATTGATAGTAAATAGTAACCATGATCTTTCATTGACTGCAGTTGTTATTTCAAGTGTCGGATCAAATTTAAACTGAATCCGCAACATTACGTTACCGCTTACTTTTCCAAAATTCGAACAAAAATAAAAGAAATGAAAAACAGAAAGAGGGTGTATGCTGTTTTATCAGCGGCACCGGTGGCTCTAATGTCGCTCTCGAGCACAAAGGGTTCATCTATGACGTGAATGATTCCATTTGTACACTCAACGTCCGGCCTGAACACGTGGATCCAATGCCCGTTCCATTCCACATAGTAATCTGTCAAACAATTTTCAGTTTTAAATTTAAAGCGGCGTGAAATTTCATACTCTATAAACTAAAACGGAAACTTCACTGTACTGTAAACAACAAATATTTAAATATTTATGGGGAAACACTAGATATAAAAACAATAGTTACTAGGAATTGTTAAGTAGACCTCCTACTATATTTTATATCTCTTTATTAACTACAGAGTTTTAGTAGCGTAATCTATTACTAGACCATTAGCTATAAAACTCAGGGTTCTACTCTCACACCTGGTTCTGGTTTACTAATGCTGCAATTCCCGGGAGTGACGTCAGAAACTTCGTATTCCAAAATCTCCGAGGGCTGGAGTAGCCCCTTACCATCCAGTGGACCACCTTTATTAAAAGCTTTCTTTCAACAGATGTCAAAATTACTACGTCGTAAAGATTTAACTAGACGAATATTAAAAAGATAGAGAGACAAAGATAGTTAAAGAAGTTTAAATTATTTCTTATTACCAAAAATGTTTCTGCCGTGTAAAAAAGAGGTATCCGATTGAAACATGTCCCTTAACTTGATTATATTTTCACCTTGTCTGAGATCAACTTCTATCCTACACTATGATTTTACATAAATCGCTTTACTGCCCAGAGCAAAGACCAAGTTGTTACAAATATAATTAGCATTACCTATCTACTAATCATAAATTCAATACAAGCCGAGCCATATATATAAAGATAAAGTGTTATCAAAACTTACTCTTGTCTGATTCTTTGACGCGCAGTCTAAGTGGGTCGCGGGAGGTCGGCAGCACAAAAGGATGGGTCTCATTGGCCAGCAGTTTCAGATCCGATACGGTATATGATCGACTGGCCCTGATCATATGCCGCTCAAGAATTTGTTTTGTCTGAAAAACGTACAGAATATAGTAGAAAAAGTACAGATAATAGTTAACCTGGGAACAACAGAATAAGTAGTAAAATATAGTATATTAAAAACAATCGTATCATAATTAATTAATAATTAATTAAACTTTATGGAAAACAATAAAAAGGTTGCAGATACAGCAAACAAAAACCATTTTAAACCAAAAACCAAATGAGAAAAAGTAAGAAATTGTACAGAGTCATAATCTTCTATTTAACTTACGTAGTAACCGAAGTCTACATTGAACAATGCCTTGTAAGCAGAAGGATGTCTGATTTGGAATTTGAGCCAAGCGTGATCCCGAGGTACGAAGTAAGTGTATCGATATTCCATTTCGTTCAACTGGTGATTGAACATTTGCCGTTTTCCTAAATTATAGGTAATGCTGCAAAGTGAACAGTAGTATAAGATACCATTATACAATTGAGCTATATTAAGAGTAATTATATATTCAATGTAATTAAACATATTTTTGGCGAGTTTAATGAGCTTTAAGGGGTCTTTAATCTTTCGTTATTATTATTTCATGCCAATTACAAACAAAATTATTAACACAAATTATTAACATCATTTCAAATTATTCAGACTGAGTGCCTTTACTTTCTGTTTGTTTTATATACCACTTCATGCTCCCACGTAAAATACTAGTAGCGTGAATTTTATAACGAAGCAGCTAAGATTCAATTTCGATTAAGTATCGTGTGTGATTCTGGAAATACATTATTAAAGTTAATGAATCTTACTTGAGCATCGGATCCGTCTTCATTTTCTCATAAACAGTGACATAAGGAATTCCAAGTACACGGTCGATGATATGAACGAAGCCGTTAGTGGCTGCGATGTTTGTCTGTAAGACGGTAGCGTTCACCCCGCCCCCCTCCACCGTTAATGTTTGGTTGTTGTCAAAGTTTAAAACATTGAAATATAGATATTTACGAGCTGCAGCGGTTGGTGCTTGGTAAATCTAGAAAATTTAAAATTGTTAAACTGTCAAATCACACCGAGCAAAAGACCGAATTAATATAATCTTTACCATGTCTTACCATGCCTTACATGTCTTTACAGCTCCGGTTTTTACTCAGAAGAGCAAACGCCATAACATTCACACATGCTATAACAAACTATGGAAACTCCACGAAGTGCCTATACTAGCCAGTGTGAACGATAACCTGCTCGATAATGAGTCATGCATTGCTGGCAGTACGCGTACCTCTACATGAGCGTAAGGAACCTTTGTTTAATAACAACAACGAAACACTGCATGCGTCGATAAGAAAAATGTTATGTAATGACCATTAATAGAAGAAAAAAACATTTATTCTTATTTGATAGACTTCCGGGCAATGCAGTCACAGTACTCGCTCCAAGTCTGGCATGCTTGGTTTATTTTCTACTTAGTGTAATTAATTTTCACAACAAATAATTATATTAAGTAAAAGTTTCATTCGAGTCATAAAAAAAAGTTGTTGCAATATTAAAAATTAATTATTATTGATCAATGGAATCCAATAAAACGTTAAGAAAATTGAAAATTCTTATTAAGGCAAGATTTTCGCATAAAACCATACAATGCCCGAAAGACTACTCTACATACGCATACAATAATCAAGTCGCAAAATGAAAGCTTGAAAATTAAAAAAGATTTTCGTCGTAAATAATTCATTTTAAATTGGATTAACGTACAGTTCCGGGGAGCTGGTTCCAAAAAGCAGCAGAGAACCGGAGTAAAAGTCAATGCACAAAATTAATTTATCTCGAAATACCTGCTATCAAAAACGATTTACGTTGAAAGGGTTCAATTATTACCTATTAAAAGGATTTATTTAATTCCATAGTTTCCAAAGTGGTCCAGGTGGACCCCCCGGGGTCCACGGGAGAGTCGACGGGGGTCTACGTTGGCATGACAAAAAAAAAGAGGTTCACAATTCGCAAGCGGGGGTCCGCGAAAATTTATCTGCTGTCGATAGTGAAGGACTAAAATGTTGGCTTGACTACACCTATCAATGTAGGGAGATAATAATTTAAGAAGGTCAACGACTGTTGAGCTGAGTTGTTCGGTATAACTCCGAACAACTTGTAACTTTTTTGACATCCACTCACAGTACAATCAATTAATTAACCAATCAATTCTCACTTTTTTTTCTAGAACTATTAATTCGTGGTTGGAACTCAGCCGCAACACAAATTTCCATAGTTAGATTTAATCTTCACATTTTTTGTCGAGTTTTGGGAATATGGTAGAAATGTAGCTGCAGGGGGTCCACCGGGGCCAGCTAAATTTTGGAAGTGGTCTATAAGAAAAAAAGTCTGGAAACCTCTGATTTAAATGAAAGCTCTAGATTATTTTACAACTTCAGCTTACAGGACACATAATTAATTTATATTATTTATCATGTCAATTCTTAGATAAAATTTTAAATTATAGAGATATGTACATACATTAGTATTTGTACTACAACTGGGTTACTTTTAAAATACAAAAAATTCTTCAGACACAATTTTTTTTACCACAAAATAATTTTAATGTATAGCATGATTTTTATTTCAATTAAGAATTTACTGTAACAATTGAAGATTTGATAAATGTACTGTTAATTACTCGACAATGTGTGACGTTTTATTGACGGTCTTAGAACCTACTCGATAATTGTTTAAGCTCGCAAACCAATATCTCAGCTGACTCCACGTTGGAATAATATAATAATAATAATAATGTACAATGGTAAGTATTAGGTTGTTCTAACCATTGATTACGGTTAAATATACCATAGTAAATATTAATTATTTATTATATTACTTACAAATTAAATATAATCCTTTCTATTATGAAAATCTTACCGCGGAATTAGCTTGAAATATTCAAATATGAAATTAAAGAATTATGCCATTGTATATATAGAAATATAGGATATGATAAAAACTTGAGTCTGCGAGTTTGATGGCATCTTAATAATAGACTTATTCCCTGTATGCATTAATTACAATTTTATAGAAAAAAATGTTATATAATCAATTTTATTAAGATTTGTATTATAACTTAACACTACGCTCGGTGTACCTCAAATAATATTCAAATTAGCAATCATGATAATTTACTATACGGCCATACCTGGTTCATATTGTTTTGTATGATAACGTCCATTGGCAGTCTCTCTCGTACTAAATGCATATTTAATATGTCGACCAGCTTCTGATGGTTCCTATAATAATAAATATCAACGTGTATAATAACAGTCATGTAACTGCATATTATGCCATATTATTGGTGTGATTTATGACAGTTTTACGTGGGTGAAAGCTAGTGAATATTTTTCGTATAGCACTCTATGCTCCACGACTTACGTAATTTTCACCATATTTTCCGATAGCCTGTCGAAGATACTGTGATGTAAATAAATTATATTAGGTATACTTACTTAGTGGCGAAAGCCTGTAAATACTTGGTGTATTTGGATTACATTATCAAATAACATTTAAATTAAACATCAGTTGATTCTTACGAATTGGCCAGATAAATAATTAACTTTGGTAATTTTGCTCTACCTGTTAAATATTTCGTCTAACAACAAAAATAAATCTTACCATAACAATGACTCAATAAAAGCAACTCGGCATACTTTAAAGCTAATTCAGCTCCATTTATTTTACATAGAGAAACACAATTAGAGGAATAAATATGGAATCCACTAACAGTAAAACTAATTGTCATGTAAATAGCACATCACAACTTTTTTTGTAAATATTTTTATTTATCCTTTTAATACGATCCAAAAAAGTCCTTTTGGACACACCGGATATAATGCAAAGGATATTATAGCTCAAGTTTTTCAAAATTAAGGTGTTCAGACACCTGATGATATCTACAATTAGTAAGACAGCATTCTGTTATAATTTACTTACAGTATACTTTACTGTTATAATAAAATAATTTACTGTTATATTGAAATAATCAGTAGTGTCGGAATGATAACAATGTTAGGAACTTTCAAAATATAATTATGTAAGTTATCCAGGTACACTAATGAACATATCGTTTTAAACTGTAACATTTCAAAAAAAAAAATGTCCGATACCGCAATGTATCTGCCACTGACGCGTAGAAAACAGCATATTGTGGCTATTGTGGTTTTGTAATTACTACAAATCCCGCTACATACGGGTTCTGATATAATTCAATCCTTGAACGATTTCTTTTAAACTCTGTTTCAATCCTTTTTATAATACATTGCTAATATGTTATTAACTTCGATTCTAAAATAATAAAATGATTCTCAGCACAGAAAATAATTTCAAGTTTAAATGCTACGATTAAACTAATAAGCAGTGTGTTAATGAAATCTTAGTTACATTCCTCTAGGTGGTTAGATTCTCGTTAGATAGTCGCAAGAACACCAACTACGTTTAAAGAGCTTAAAAGTTACAGATGCTGTTACATACCCAATAACGTTCTGCACCATGTGGTCATTCCAGGCTTCATTAATCGGAGCAAACAATGTTATGTCCTTAGCTAATGTAAGTTCATTAAGGAATTCATTGTTTGATCCCAAATCCATGATCACCTCGTAGAATTTACACAAAGGACCGTCGTCTTTTTCCTGATTGCAAAAATAAGTTATTAGTTACATAAAATCTGAAATTGTGTATGCAAAACTCGAACACCGAAAGCTCGATTATACATATATAGGTCATAATGATCAGCGTAAACAGTTTGAAGATGGTGAATGACTTCTGAATTTTTTTGTGATATAATTGACTGAAAAGTTGTGATCAGACCTAACAATTAAGTCCACAATTAACCCCATTGATCAATACAAATCGTAATAAGGGGATGACTAATTTACTGACCAACCCAAACCGCGTTGAAAATTTATTCTTTGATATATTTTTGCTGAAATAAATTTCTTGTTCGAGCTTTTTTAATTACGATTTTTAATTTATGAAGTTGTGATTGTTATCTTAATCTATGAATACTTATAATAAGTACGCACTATTGGTCTAGAAAATTACATACATATATATACATATATGATCTTCATGTTTTGACAGTAAATAGTTAACAATCGAACGGCTTTTGCTCTAACATCACCAAGCAATTAATATTTTAATTTATTCATATCATCGAAGCATGTGCAGTTTTTGCCTATATAAATAAGATGGTTAAATTTTTCATTATATTTAGAATTCTGTTCACACAGTTAATTGACCATGTAGACCTGATAGAAGTGCCCCAACCTGCCGCGTGAGTTCCGGTTGCGGTTCCCGGTCGGGGCAAACATTTAACATATGTTTGTTATGTTTAATTTGTGTGCTTCCGCCATCCGCAACAAGGAAAATGCTATTAATGTAATTTAAAAAGAAACCTAGCTTTTTATATCAATTTACCTATCGTTTAGAGATGACATTTTCACATTTATACTAATATAATATATAGTAGTATATATATATTATAACCATTACACCCGTTTATGCTTTGAAATGAATAACTTAACTATTCCTTTAAACCATTGGCTTCTATGTGAGGCAATCGCCCGATTAATATTGCAGTCTCCAAAGACTTTCTATTCCCAACTTTGGCAATTGGAAAACTGTCTGTCTGTGGAGTATGTTGTGAAAAACAACAAAACGGAAAACATATTTTTTTTTTATTTTTCTTTTTCCGTCTGTATCATATATTATGCTTTATGCTTTAGGTTGAATATTTTCAAAGCTATTTAAAAACTTTTACAACGGAAACTATAACATAGTAAGTATTTTAGATAAGGAACATAGTGACTTTAATTTCAGATTAATCCATTTCCCATGAATAATGGATACGGGTGGAGCTCGCCGGGTAAATTTGATTTTCTAAAGCGGAAAGGGTAGAGACTACAATGTTACAATCAAATTGGTTATTTTTTAATTAACGGACACCAACGGAGATAAGTGTTCATCCGTAATAAATACTGAATATTTGCAGTGTTAAAAAAGATAAAACATAAAAGTTTAAATATTATGAAATTATGTTGAAGTTAGTAATAATATTTCTTCAATAACGTAAACTAATATGAATTGAAACTCTTATCCTATTATAGTTTGTATGACCGGTTGTGGTCACATCCAGACATCTATTACATAAAATAGCAGTATCAAACCTGTTACTATAATAGGTAATAATGTATCTTATAAAACTGCACATACATTTGTTAATGCAACTGAAATATCTCCGGTTTCTCTCTTTGATTCCTGATTTGATTTGATTAACATTTACCTTACTTCCTAACATGTTACCATCTACTCATAACTAGTTTCCTGAAACTCGGTTCACCTAAGTGAATGAATTGTTGATCTCTGCCACACAGTTTATTATCTATACGTATAATAAAATTCCTGTATATGACGGATATATAACAATAACTTTTATTAGGGGTCTAGGTCTAACTTTTATTAGGGTGGTAATAGAATCCAAAACAATTGTTGTTAGTATTTGTGTCAGTTTATCTGTGCGTTTGTGCGGACTAATCTCAGAAACGGCTCAATCGATTTCGTTATGGTTTTCACTAATGCATTGGAATAAGCATCATTTAATATTTAAAGTTCGCTTCATTTCAAGTTGTCCATAGATAAAAAAGCTAAAAATTAATATATTTCTAATTCACAGGAGCGACAAAAACCCAGTCGTAAAACAATGCAGGTGCTATGTCTAAGCGTAAGGGATAGTTTATCTGAACTGAAGCGCGAACGGTTTAATAGTAGATAATTAGGATTATTATATTATTTTTCTCTAGTTGGGAATGTTTACAACATGTTATTTTTGTCCACGCGCCCAAATCTAACTTAGTCGAATGGATGATAATTATGTGGTGACAAAGGATTGATTAAAAAAATGATTACTATGAAAACTGGACAAGGATTATAGGGTTAGTGCGGCAGCTAATTGGTTATGTCAGCGTTTCCTTATATTTATTATAATTTATTGTTAAAGCAGAGAAATGAATGAGATTCGATTAAGAAAACGAGGTAGCAAATCTGAAGTAAGATTTGTAATTTTGATTCCATGTATTTGTGTTAAAGTAAAATATTTGAATGCATCTTTAGCTTGCCAACACCCCAACATGTTCAATTAAAATGTCTGCCTCTTACAAATGGGTACATATAGAAGTATGTGTCGCTTTAACCATTGTTTGACACCCGTCTCCGCCGCCCTTCATTCTCGCTTCACGTTTTTTTTTTGGATGCTCATTATTTTGCACCCACTTTTGGAGTAAATTTTCAAATGTTCACCTTAAAATTGTCGGTATTATAATTTTCATTGAAAATAAATAGATATTCGCTATGATCGTTCACAAAGTATGATGATAGTTTTCGATCCTAAATTTATGACAGAGGAGATAATTTTTTATTAATTGAAAGTATCTGAACATCAATCAAACATTTTTGTTGATATTTGAAACAGCTTTAATCGGCCTACATAGATATAATATTAATAAAATCCATATAATTCAATTTCAACTAACATATAATTCGCTCACATTGTATGAAAATTTGTATGTGGGTTATCCGCTTCCTTCTTGTTCGGCAAATTATCGATAATGTCTTTGGTATTACAAACGTGTACAGGAGGTGGTGGTATTCAGGTACCATCAGTGTCCCGTCTGCCGTTTGTTAACCATTTATGTAACGATCACAAAATGGAAATCCTAACATCAATGTATTTTACTTGCATATACATAAAAATTAAGACAATTGACAGTTGCTGAAAACATTGATATGTAAAAAAAAACGTATTATCTCTGTATATTTAGAGAAAATATCTAGTAAACCAATTGTTTCTTGTGAACACAATGGAATTTCCCGAAGAAAACTCTTTTAAATTTGGTTTTAAGTATTTGTATTTAGATGAACAGCGTACAGTTTAGACAACATATTATGAATGAATGACAGAAGTTAGGAGGTAGTAAAAAAAAAATACAGGTTAAAAAGACTAAATCGTTGCATTGCTCCTGATACATTGTATTAGCAATGATCGGCTGTCGACCCATTGCTTGGCGTAAACACCAATAATTATATTATACAAGTTATAATAAAAAACGTATTGCCGATTATCATAAATTGTTAATTACTGGATTGCTGGTAGATAACTAAACGATTTACGATTTTTAATGATATTAGCGTTTATTACCCTAAATAACGTGTCATCTGTCACACATTCGTGGTTGACGGTACAAATTCAGTTTTAATGAAACCACAAACACTTCGGACACTTGGATTTGATGATTGATGCGAACGTACGTTCGATGTCGATGTTATTGACAGACCCTCGTTTCTACACACCTTTCTATTGGAAAAACAACTTCATAAATTAAAACATCATATCACGCTTAGCAAAAATACGCTTTACATCATTACATACCTAAGTGCTGGAAATGTTTCATTATAAGTGCTGAATGAATTCCTATACATACGAATACGTGTTAACAAGAATACAATTAACAATAGGCTAATGGTTACATTTAAATATATTTAAATCATTTTAGCGATATATTTATACGTTACCTGTGGTTGAGAAGGATACTAGAGAAATAAATAGGTAACTATAGATAATAAATTGAATGAATATTAGTACGCAATGCAGAGAAATACTAAATATGTTATCAATAAGTTCAGTTAACATAAACACAATTATCTACAGATGCGTTGCAGTCGTGCAGTTCGTAAAATACTTACAATCCCCTAAAGTTGATAATTTCATGCAGGATCCATGGAAGGAACGCAGAAACATACAAAACACAATCAAGGAATATAGATAAAAATACATAATATTATTATAATCAGTGCACGTAAAAATATAATGTTAGGAATGCTGTCATGAATAAATCGTTGGAACATATGATAAAGTGCTGACACTAGTAAGAAACAAAATCATCTTTATAAAACTTTATGATGATAAAACTGTACGGGGCTGACTCTGTAGACACATTAAATTACGTAATCATTGTAAATTAATTTAATAGGTTGGCTTTTTATCGATAGACCAAAATATATTTTATACGACTTTCTACGTTCTATCTAAGCAAGTTATTAGCTTATGGGTATAAAATATTTGTAACTTATGAGACACAATCGAAAATAAGGAACAATCTTGGGAAATGGACCCGTTCTTAAAATATTCTGCTATCGCGGATTAAACTAGTATAGAACTTCTGTTATTAAGTAACGTTTTAAGTGTTTATAAATTGTATTACAATATATAAAAAAATAAGATTAATGAGGAACAATAACTTTATTTTTACAGAACCAGACAAAACTATATTCATGGTCAACGAATGAACCAATGATTACTTTCATAGGAGGTCATTATATTTTGTACTATGCTCTTGAAGGGATTCAATGAGATTAATATATATTTTTATTATTTTATTTAACAAATAACAAACGATTGTTACGCGAGCAGTCCCTATTTATCAACGTAAAGATTATGTTTTCAGAATCAAAGAGAGGGTGGTTACAATTCCATAATAATATGAAACTTGAAAGTAAAACACCTTGTATATTTGTACTGTTGTCAACATTACAAACTGTCCTATAGCAAGTAAAAACGAAGTCTTACTAAATAATTTTTAATAAGATAATAATAATTCCCAGTCAAAAACAAAACAGCGATGTTAATGAGCGCAGCAGGAGGTAACAACAACACCATATTGATGATTGCCATGAATGACCTGATATTGTCTAGTTCGAAAAGCTATATGCGTAGGTCAGTCATATATGAAATTGTAGTACCTACATTTTTCTTAAGGATTCCATGAATTTGGATATATAATAATTGCAATCGATACTAAGTCAGCAATAATTACATGAAATCATCAGTTACTAATGTCATTAACCTATATTTAAATATATATGTATATATATATATATAAATAAAAGTTCATGGGTCCATCATCCTAGGATTATCTATACTAACAAAAAAAATTGCAGTGTCTGTTTGTAATGTTAAAGTAACCGATTTTTACTACATGCATATGAATTTATATACGGTACATATATCAAAATAACATTTTTTACAATTTTTGTCTGTCTGTCTGTCTGTTTGTTCCGGCTAATCCGTACTATTGACAAAGCAAATTTAATTTTTAGTAAAATTATTATGAGTATATTCATATAATTCTTTGGCCCAAGTTCGTAGAAGAATGTATACAATAAAGAACATTAAAAAGAAAACAAATACTTATACCGTATAATCCGTGAAGTACCTAGCTCATGGGAAATTTTATGAAAATAAAATATAACAGTAACACGGTTTTCAATGTGAGGATAACATGATAGACAAAACAATATAACGTTCTAGGCAACTAAAATATTTAAAACATTTATTAATAACAAGAAATTTAGAATAACGTGCGATTATGTTTGTCAAAAAAAGGTAATAAGTCGCAGAATAGGACCACGTATATTGTAGGGCTCAGTAGCGTACATCTTGTGTCGCAGTAATTGAAAACTATAAAGATTTCAACATAAAATATGAACTTAATTAAAATACGATTAAAATTACTAATATATAATTGTAATAGTAATAACAGTAAAGGTAAGTTTAAGAAAGTTAAAATTAAACTTTGAATACTTCCAAATTAACAAGTCAACTAAGACAAAAAATGTAAAGATAACGTATTTTTAATAATTGAAGCTACGGAACCCTAACTTTATCAAAACCCACCACAGAACATGAATAATGTAATGAAAATTATATTCAATCTATGTAGTTTTACCTTCATAGCCTGGTTCCGATATTAATGGAGCAAAATATTAATAAAAGGGGTCAAGATCATTTTAGTTATTTGCATCGCTTGCCTTATTTATAACAGAAAAGAGCAATCACAATCAAAATGTAGCATATATGTAAGGTAAATAATTACATACAGATATATATTTAGCGTTTGGTTTTACCGATAACATCATAATCATGTTCAATTTTCAATTCAATTTTATTTCACCTTATTTTACGCCAACAAAATATTAAGTGTATATGTCGTACGGTGATTTTTTATGTGTATGTGTGAGATATCAATAAGGTTATTCGTTATAAATTGGGTCTACTCATTAGCCTTTACTCCAATGCTGATTTCAACAAATAATGATCGATGAAGGCTGAACAGATGAATCAATAAACTTTTACAACGGGCATGTGATGTCTGATTAAACATCTGTACCGTACAATATTCTCCTCGGTGATAGTTCTATGATATTAAGTGTAGATTTAGTGTCACCTTTTTGATAATACACACTCTAACTCCACAGCCCTGATGCCGCACAGATACTGTTTCCCGAAGCGAAGTGTGGTAGGGTTGCTAGTGTAGAATAAAATAAAATATTCGAACGCACAATTCCGTAATATATTGCGAAAAATACGTGGTTCACTTTTATCTTTAATTTGCACTTACATAATCGAATTGAACTATGCAAATGTAACAGTCAGGTTTTATATTCAGACAGTAAGCACATAATACGATAAGTTTTACATTTATATGATTTTAAAATGAAATAGTTTGTTAGCAAACTATATTTTATGTGCAAATCTTAAAGAATGATCTCATACTGAGGCATAAAACGTTGAAACCGTGTTGTCACTTGAGATTGCAACAGGAAAAACTAATTTACAGTGGCTAGACACACCATTGTACTCATCATGACACTATTAACATTTCCTGTATGTCTATGAAAAGCAAATAATGTAACTTGTCATAAACTTATAAAAAGCAATATACCATGCATAATCCTGAACTACCTAGTTATAATTATTGAAAAATTATATAAATAAATATATAATATGTTCATAGATATTGCTTTAAATTGCGTCTTATCAATTATTTAGGGATTTTAATATTCAGATATCTAAAACAATTGCTCATTTAATATCTGAATGTCCAAGACCGTATTTGCTTCCGGCCTGATAAATATTTTATGCCGATCAATACTGAGAACACTATACCCAATGTTCAAATCGAAGGAAAACGAAAACCCATACAAGGTAATGGTAAAATGTATATACACACTAACTCACCTTTAAGAAATCGATTACTGTAGTGTCTACCACCATGAGTGGTCGTTGTATGAGGTGAACTACGCCGTTTTTCACTGGGATGTTGGCTCTCACAATATCCGCTAGTACGACGCCTCGACTGTGTTTGGCGTCACCGGCAACCGTGTTTGATTTTACGTAAGCTGCAAAGTGATCTTTATTAGTATTCCAGAATTCACGGGACTAATCTAATATGATACAAGATTTCAAATATCCAGGTTATAAAAATTGCACCAAACAATAGCAAGTACGAACAAAATGTATAATTCTGAAATATTATTCTCGGTCATGTATCTAAGTGTACCAATTTTCGTGCCGACCAGCTAAACGGTAAAAACGTTAATATGCTGCAGTTCCATCTCGTGACAATTTACAACATAGTGGTTAGAAAAAACTTTCTCCTTAATGAAACTAAATATAATAATCATAAATAATTAATCAACCTCGTTGTAAAGTGACAAGAGAAGCATCAACCGTGTCATTATTGTGACATATTTATTATAAAATTAATTAGTATTAATCGTAACAAGGGTATAGATATGACGAAAATGTATGCAATAATCATACATGTTGGCTAATAATTTATGTATGTCGCAATGACATTAGCAAACGATTGAAAGTGAATGTCAAAGTGATTGAACCCTAGGGATAACGCGATTTGATTCGTATCAACGTTTATATTTCATGTGCGTAGATAATTATATTACAATAATAAACGTAACGTAGTCTCTTGAGCCATTGAATTGAAATATTCGAGTTAATTGCCAATTCAATTCTTTTAACACTCGTTAAGCTCTGTAAATATTGATACATATTACAATTACAGATATCAAAAAGATTTCTACCATAAATATGGGTAGGTAAATTTATACATCATACAAACTTAGAATTAATAGGTTGCCAAAAATATATATTAGGTACTTAAAGTATTATTTTAGAATAAACATATCTGCTCAAACACAGTGATCAAAATATGATTATGTCAGTTGGAATTATAACTTAGGTTGCCCCTAATTCTTTCATCAGTCTGCACGTGGAGCAGCGTGGTGAAGTATGCTCAAGGCCTTTTTATTAACAAGGAAGAGGAAAACCAACCGTGCAAAATTAATATTTTCTAGAAGAGGAATTTTCTTTAAAACGACATAACAAAACTACGCGTGCAAATAATGTTACTATCGTAATATTGGTTTTTCATTAAAAGCTTACTTTACTTTTATTTTGCGAATAAAATATTCGTATGTATCACACATGAGGTCGGTGTAAGAACGACGTGTGGATACGTGGCTTGAATACTTTATATTCAAAAGGAAACATTTTAGGACAGTCACTAAAACACGTAAAAAACTTCAAGAAGCTTGTGTTCTATTACATATTTTGAAAAAAATTATAAATTATAAATGAAATGAATATGAATATATTCATTAATTCATCCAAAAAACTATGCGATCTACGTGTCTTTTCAGATACATGTAGTGTTCTTCTAGTAGTCAAAAGTCGACCTTAATCATTAAATTTAATTCTGTTTACGAAAAAAATATTCAACAAAAATTATCAACTAAAGCTACCAAACAAAAAATAAAGAAAATAGAAAATAAAAAAACAGTAAAGAAATACAATATTGATTAAGGGATGATTTCTTTGAATTACTTACACTTTTACTTATTTAATACTTACACCTTACTTACGTATTTAATAGTTACACCCGGACACTGCGAGATTTTTGTTTTAATGGTAATAATAGCCGACAAACGAGTAGACGAGCCACCTGATGGTAAGTGGTCACTGTCGCCCATGGACATCAGTAATACTTAAAGTATCACCGATGCGTTGTCGGCCAAGATATAGAAAAGACAGAAACAACGAAAGAAAGCCTTTTAACCATTCAACTCTTCTTTTACTAAGTAAAGGCTTCTCTTAATTCCATTTTGTAATGATGCAATGTTCGTTATGAAATTGTTTAACTTATATTTTTCTTTGTATCCTTTACTCTGAGTTCCATATTTATACTTTATATATCTATGAGTGACAAGATCACGTGACGTTAAAAATTACGTGTTAAAGATCCCTTTGGTATAAACGACACGTGCCCTTTTTACGTTATGCGTTCCGCGAAAGACTAAAATCACTTACTCGCATCAGTTTTCACATTCGACTATGTTGTAGATTTTTTCAAGTAAAGAATTAATAATTTCTTACTAAGTAAAGTGCACTTTACCATCAAACAGTACATGGCCATTTGAGATCATGTGAGACTGTATATACTTTAATTCAAAGTGAACATATATATTTACAGATGTCTGAACGAGCTGATCAAATTAACAATATTAGAGAATGTTAAAATTTGACAGATCTGTACAAGGTTAAATGACTTATTGGAGACAATGAACAAAATAATAATAAGTAATGACAATATTGGAATACTTGTATTCTTACTGATATGGGGACTGATCCCATACTTTATTAACGGCAAATTTAAGGAAAATTTTAATAACAGATAATAAGAAAAAATATATTAAATATAATACTACTAACAGATATAGCAATATTTGAGAAAACTCATCTCCAAAAAATGTTCAACACAACGCAATAATTACAGTACATCATTTTTTTTTATTACAGGAAATAAGTTTTGACGACCCTGTAGCCCAGTTGGTAGTGAACCTGCCTGCCGAGCGAGGGGTCCCGGGTTCGATTCCCGGTCGGGGCAGACATTTATGTGACAGATAAATATTTGTTCTCGGGTCATGGGTGTTTGTGATGTCATATATGTGTATGTCTACGCCACCCGCGACTCAGGGAATCCTAATGCGGGGGTGTGAGTGTGTAAACGTTAAAAAAAAAGGTAATACTTTACTACAATCCCATCTGCTGATAAATGGCGATGAAACATAAGATATTGAATGCATTAACTTAAAAAAGCCTACTCACTCTTCTCTCGAAGATTCCCACATTATATGTAGTAAGAAACACCGACGCGGGCAAGCTATTAAAGTCCTTTGCAGTGTGTATGACGAATAACGAAAAATAATTTAAAAATCTATTTATTTAATGACTGTCGACAAATTTCGTGTACCTTAATATTTCGACTATTCGACTATTACATAAACACGAAATTACGTAGATGCATACCTCCTAACATAATCGAATACTATAATACATTTAAACAACTTACTGATATCTTCGTTTCCGTTCTTAGCGGTGCTGAAGGATATAATGACTTTGACGTTATCGCTGAAGGCCATGGACTTAAATTCTTCAGTATCAGAAGTAGCTTCCGTGAAGAGAACGTGATGGGGGATAATGTGTCCATCGACTACCTTTCCGTCGATCAGATCTGATCTGGTCCTTGGCTGCAAAATGGATTGTATTATCTATATTTCACGTTTATAACTTTTTATGGCATGGTATGATATTTGGCGCTGGTAAACAACTAAACGTTTAAAAATGCGTCGCGGAAGAAGATTCTCAATACCAGGGTATCACCAATGGAAGTAATGAAGTTGCATCTTAACTGACTTTTCAACATGGGCATCGAAATACGTAAAACATATTAAGATTAATTTAAGTGGAATGGTAGCTGGCCATTAAAATGAATTACCATTGTTTAAAGTACAATATTTTCTCAAAGATTGTCTTATCAAATTATATTATTTAAAAGTATAAAAAATAATTAGCTCTTTATGTGGTACTCTTCAAAAATGTTATATTGTTCGCTACGGTCTATATAACCATTTACCTTAAAACCCTCGTCAACTGGAATGAAAAACGTGTGCTTGCCGTCAGCATTGAAGACATCCTTCTTGTGAAGTTGATTAACCTTCTGACGGAAAGATCTACAAAAAATGACATATATTTAGACGTCCATCCCACATTAGGCACATTGGCACCTCCCATGTTCACGTCACTACTCTTGCTGGCGGAGAACTATAAGTATGACTATTCGAAATCCAAAGCAGGACACGCCCCGATTGAAAAAAAAAATGGTTCAGGAAAAAAACTGCAAGACTTGCTCAAATCCTTTACACCGTTAATAAAATATTTACACTTTACTTGATTGGTTTGTAAGCTTAAGCAATTGCACACCAACTTCTTCCATCACCACCACAATCATCCTACTATAAGGCTTGGAAATCTTCTCCCAATGTGAGCTTAAAAGCTATTCACCACACTAGCCACTGCGAATTTGCAGACTTCACACGCCTTTGAAAACATTCACCAAAATAACAGATAATTTCTTTCTTAACTACCTAAGATAATTAGATAATGTTCCTTTTGACGTGTTAAGTGTTACTTCGACTATTTCTAAATATATTTATACCGAATAATTAAGAGTTACTTTAAGATACTAAAATTAGAAAAAAAATAAGGTACGTAAATTAATAAAGGTTTAAATTATACATATATACTACATGTATCACGAAAATTATAAGATGTTATAATGTAATGTACCTTATATATAACGTTTGAAACGGGTTTGAAACAGGATAACGTTTGAAATTTAAATCTTATAATAATTATACACGCAAGCTATCTTACATGTGGCAAACCTCGAGCCATTAGTAATCTTAACTGTTAATTAGCTGGCTATCAGTTGGCCGGCTCGACGGAAGCTTAGAGGGCATTGCAATCCAGTTAAGTGTCGAGTCTTATTGGATATTAGTTTATTTTTTATTTGCGCTAAGAAAATTGAAGCACGCTAACACCTAATTACGTTAGCTTAACATTCTTATGAACCGTTAGTAGAACGATAAATTATGAAGTATTCTTTTAATTTGAAAACAATTTTGATTATTTTTAATACTGCATTTAAACCCTTTATTGATGTTGTATATTTTCATTTTTTGTATATCTATGTGCATTTTATATAACTCATTGTTTTAATAATACCCATATTTAAAGGTTAACGTTTAAAGCTATTACATGATTGCTTACTTATATATAATTACGGCAATCCATCCAATATTCGAAAATCCTAAATCTCTATCAACCTAACTGGTTACGAGCTGGCCATTATACAATCGTCGACATCTCTTGGGAGCTTTAAAGTGCATCGCTATTCAGTTAAGCTCGAAACTCAGTAGTTACTAATTTTACGAGTATGGCTGCACTGGAGCAGTTGAACACGCGAATACGTAATTATCCGAAAATCCTCGTGAATTGATAATTCATTTCAATATTGGTAACTCCAATGGCTATAATTTTATAAATACTGATCGTAGGGTATTATTATTACACTGAACGAATAGAGGTAATGCTGGATGTATGTCCCACTGCAATGGGATATGTGCACAGATTTAGGGTATACGAGTTTTATGCTAATGTTAAGGTTGTAAACTTAGTTTCGAGAATTCATCTGTTTAAGCGGCTTCAACGCCTGTAATCTCGACTGTTCACAAAATTATGTTTAGTTTATGGGATCCGTTAAGTGATGGTGCCCATATCTCATGGATCTAGAAACAAAAAACAAACAAATCACACTCATCAAGTGATGACGGAATATTTTATAGTTCTAATAACATAAAACAATCGGTGTGAATGGAATGGCAGGACATTCGGTCTTAGACAAGCAAGTGAGCAAGATATCGAGTAAAGATGATTGTATCAGAGCGTACCAAGTTTTGCTGTCATCTTAAACTGTAAAAGTAGTCAAAGTATTCAATAATTGTATGAGTATACCGATATAATTATTCAAGACACTCCTGATAGGGGGCATCCTACACTAGGAATATCAAATGGTCCAATATGAGGTAAAACGGAACATTTTCAAGTCCGGCCAAGGCTAACACACACACACAACACACACACAACGCAAGCTAGACCACAACCACGGTACGGTAACGATTCGAAATGCACTTCCTCAGTGTTTCATTTTGTAAATTTTCTAGTTTTATTATTATGATTACAATAACTTTATTTCAATTCCGATTGAATGCACCTTTTATATAAATTTGTTTTTATTGTGAAGTCAGACATTATTATTATCGAAAAATATGATACCTCATATCCTAAGTAATCCTGGAACTTCCATTAAGCATATTCATAAAATAAAGATACATTATAATTATATACATTTTACATTGACTATCGTGTTTTGTGCTTCCAGTGAGAAGACTTACATATTCGTGTATTTTATTTTTACAGTTGTGCAGTTACTTAACTAGATAAACTAATAGAATTTTATATTACAAAGCCCGAGATAGAAAAGAGAATTGCTTAAAGGAATTTTATATAAATTTGTACTGTTTTTTCTTTAACTTGTTTTTCTTTGTTAGCATTTTTGTATAATTTAACTGTCATTTTTGTAGTGTTTATAGCGTCACTTCACACATATCTTTTGGTATTCATAATAGGTCAATACAAATCAACAAATTCTCGGGTAATGAGTATTTGCCGTCGCATGGAAGTGTTTTGTGAATTGTATAATTTTCCTTAATTATTTATTACTCAGGATGGTTGTCAGATTTCCATCAGCTTGAAATTAAAATTGTTTAATCGATTTACCTTAGTCTGTGCTGGCCTATATCGAACACATCGGAATGTTCCAGAAACTGATAGGCATTAGGATTATATGCCGGCGAGCCGTTCGGACTGGGCCCATGTGGTTGAAGAGGCTGCAATACTTGATCTATCACGTGTAATACCTAAAACCGGAATATTAACTAACGCGTAAATTAAAGTATTATCTAAAACAATGTATATTTCCAAAAACTTTAAGGATTATATATTTGATGTTGACCCTAAGTAGGTATACTATGTTAACTTTACTATGCAAAGGTATAAGTATTATTTTCTAGAATGGTCGAAATATTTTGAGCTAAAATAAAAAGACACACAAGTTAAGAACAATATGTTATTAATAAATTCATTTGCAAACATCAAGTAACGCTGACAATAAAAATGTACACGACAAAAATATTTTATAGTAGTGCGGTTTAACAGGTAGATAGCAAAAAATATGTTTGGATCCGAATGCAGGTATAAGTTGTGTAAAAACTTGTTTTTGGGCATTTTTTGTCCATACCCGACAAATAAACATACCATCATACGGCCACCTGATCATCTCATTATCCGAACGACAAGAGTATCATCAAGAAGGACGGTGGGATCCGTATGTTATAATAATGTATTTATTTTCATTGAAAATCTAATCTTATTTTGTACATTTATGCTAAATAGTTAAGACCTTTAAAATGAAATCGTAAGTAAAGCGATGATTATTATAATTTATTCTTTGTGTACGTTCAATTTAACATAGTCATATAATATAAATAAAATTTTGGCACATTAAATTTTGTTCTCATGACCAATATCTAATAACAAGTTCAGACTGTGTCGTGACATTAGATAGTCTATCTGTAAGTGTCAAGGATTGTCAGATACAAATGGAATTCATATACGACACAGCGCGATTATTTATTTAAGCTTGTATTTAATTATGCAACAACAGACTATTAAGACAATGAGAACATAGATTTTAGATGTCCAACGATAAAAAAATAAGGGAAATCACAACTTTAATTTTGTACCTAATTAGATTAATTAATTTTGTAGTTCATTTTAATATCTATTAACTGCTCATTAAAATTATTCGATGATGATTAAGTGATAAAATATCCCTTACCTGAAGTTTCCCATTTTTATTAGGTGCCTGATACGACTTAGACACATCGATTTTGGCATTGTTGACGTAAATGTCGTCATGCATGGTGTCATGGCGGCGCGTGATCCATAGCGGCGGGTTACCTTCTAGCTCAGACGAGATTGCGTTTTCCAGGTTTGTTACAGTCGTGGCTAGATTTGCTGTTAAATTATAAATTAGGTACAGTTCATATTATTTTTAATGACTTTAGAATCTTCGTGTTGCGTTGAGTGTCATGGTTTTGATAGATGTTTACGAACATACAAGAATTACCGAGAGACATAAATAAAGTAGATGCATTTGTCCTATTATTTTATTGATCATAGAGATACTCTGAGTTCTTAATTCTATTTATCTTAACTTATTTATTCTAAAAACTTTAACTTATTTTCAGTATTATGTAAGTAGAAATAAATGTTGCTTTTTCAACCTATAACAGTCTGGTTTCGCATGGTAGAGTGCATCTTGACAGGCATTGCACGCTTTTCAAAGTCACGAGGAACTCTCAGATGTGCAGATTTACTTAGGATTAATTTACAAAAGCAAGTAATAATTAATTTGAAATATGCATATAATTTTTTTTAAACTCTACATGCAAAATTTGTTATAAATAAACTGTACTCTTCATTAAATTACCGATACCAATTATCCACGTTATTAGTTTCCAAATGATACTTACACATATGATAGAGAACTAAGGAGTCATCCATTTCGCCGTTGTATCTCTGGAACGCTTGGTTGGTTGGCGCGAACAATGTCATCTGGCGGTATTGCAGGCTCATGTTGGCCAGCACGCTACGTTCCAGAAGCGCCAGGAACTGTGAACAATACAAATTTATTAATAATAACTTAAAAAAAAAGTTGATTGTTGTGATTTATACAAAAAAAATATTTTTTCATTAATCTTTTTATTCTGTTAAATTTTTGTTAATTAAATACAATAAACTTGGCCTTTAGTAAGCCTAAATTAAGTAACTATGATTTGTGCCAAATTTTAAATACTAAATACGTTTAATTATAAGTTAATAAGATGGTAATATGGCTACTTATTTTCAATATTCGGTTTGTGTATGATATCTTAACAGGTAGGCTCACAGAAAAAAATCGTGCATGAATTTTGATCCAAACCTGTATTGCATGTTGGCCAATAGCCAAGTTATGTTAAATACATCAATGAATTAGAGTTATTGTAAACAGTCATTAAAATCCATCTCTACAATAAACTATCATCCTATCGACTATATAATTAATAAGTTAATTATGCTGTACAACAATATATATTTTACCTACCTTGTAGGTTTTATAACGAAATAATGCTATTATGTGAAAATTCGCTGTGTTCATATGTTGTACATTCGCTGATTCATGTATGCCTAATCTTTATACGAAATTTAAAGTATAATAAAGTCTGTAGGCATCGGAAGATCTCCAAATTGATTACAATTGCATCTTTGAAGCCCATGTGAGGTACATTTTTACACAGGAATTTTAATAAAAGATTTCCTGTATTTTTAAAACAACACGACTCCATTTGCGCCCGTGATTAGAATGTCAAACTTACTTACACACACAGTGTAAAATCGTGCTATTATATTTACGATGTGAACTAGTGCTGCGAGCATCAGCTAATAAAGTAATTTCTTGGTAAGCACATTTTACGCTCTTTCCTCGAAACGAAACATTTATACACACGAAACCAAGCAATAACCAAATGGACGTGAGATTTATTTGCGGCGCGGCGGGGGCCGCGGTTAGCTAGCACTCCTAGCAGTACAGGCGCCCTAATGCTTCAATCCCTGGAGACAATTTAAAATTCATATCACTGAGTAGGTATCTGAGCGATTATAAGCTAATGAAACTGTTTATCCAAGGCTTAATTAGACAATGGGGACAATTATTTTGCATACCGGTAATCATAAAAAGGTCATTTGTTTACAGTATTACAAAAATTCTGTTTTTGTAATACATGTTAATGCAAATAACGTATCGTAATGTAATACATGTATGGTACTAGGTGTAACATCCAATCGCTATGCGTACTGTCGAGTTTTTTATTTTTTGTAATATAATTTACTGTAGATATATATAATGTAAAGCTGGTACACATAAACCATCTTAAAAAATAATAAAAATCACGTCATAACCATCACGCAGTTTTAAAAATTTACCCATACGCGAGTCGCATCAGCTTACCGAAGAATCCAACAACCGCACAAACTTAATATTCATAGTAATTATTAGGTAGAACCTCATTAGTCCCGGATTTTCAATTTTTTTTAGGCGGGGCAAAAATTGAAAAATGCCGCCCCCGCCCAGTTATATTTATTTTTGCCTTTATCATCTTTATAATTTCAGCTACTTGTACTATAACTTATTCTGTGGTCAAAGTTAAGTGAATGATGAGTTGTCCATACGTCTGTAAAGTGTGTATTTGGCCGAACTCTGAACTTGCCACCCGGGGCATGGGCCCCGGCTTGCCCCCCTCCTGGATCCGGGGCTGAACTTAATCAATAACTTGCACACCAGCAACATTAGAATTTAGTAATAACTTTGCCATTCATCAGTAGAAACCATTTCAGTTACATTTGTCGGTTTTAATTAAGTAGAACTTAACATGTTATTAATAACTGCCAGCGTAGAATCAATAACGTTATTTCAAATTTTGTACAGCGCCATCTAGTTTCATTTTTTAAAACTTTTATTGACTACAAATCTGTTCTAACTCTAAGGCCAAGACTGTGTCAAGTGTACACGTTTGATCGGTTTTTATGATTTGTTTTGTTAATTCATTCTATAATTATACATGAACATATTAAAAAATTCATTCTATGATACAGGTTTGTACACTTTCTTACAAAAAAATCCAAATTATATCAAATATCAAAGTAAAACCTTTTTCGTCATTTAAAAAAGTATCCAAATGTGAGTCAGATCATTGTAACGAAGAATCTGGCAACCGCACAATACACTATAATTAATTGTGCATCATAATTATTAGTTAGAACCAAGTTTCTGCGCGAAACCTTAAAAACTATTTGTAGAAATAAATAGAAAAATTATATATAAAGAAATTTATGTATCAAAACAAAGACAGAATATGGTCAGTCAAGCAATTTTTTTAATATATTGAATTGTTACAAATTCTTGATTTAATTAGCGTAATGTGATACGCAATTAATAAATTACAGTAACTGTTCATTTTCGATACTTCGTCATTTTGAACTTTTGACTTAAACTTTCCCAAATCTGTGAGAGTAAAGCTGTAGAGATTTGTTGGAAATGGAAGGTAAACAAGATTCTGTGTAATGTAAACGTTAGGTGCGCTTCAAAAGCCTCGGTTTTTTTTCCCTCACTATTAATAATAATATAACTATTATTGTAGTAAATAATAATTTAATATTGAATAATATTATTTTAACTTGTAGACGTTGCCGTATTCAAAAATACAGTAGTTATATTATTTTTTAAGATATTTTTAATACTATTAGTATTCAATGTATGCTATTTTAATAAATTGGATAAGGTTTTGAAATTGATGCATACATGCAACCTCCTGAACACTGGATGTGGTACGTGACCATATCTTCCGTTGAACGTTGCTGAGCTCTGTAGCGCCTAGTTAAACCCTGAGGATATTCGCACATCATAGTGGAGTTTTTTACCGTTCTTGCTTACAACCTGCTTCAAGTTTATACTATGAAATACTTTAGACAATTTATATAAAAAGCCTTTATGTCCACGTTAAATAAAAATATTGTATATTATACATTGTTGAAATATTTGTATGCTAAAGATCCATTAAAATTTTAATAATATGTGGAATGTAGTTTTACACGTTCAGCTCCATTATCGATTTATTCATTCCCAGATCTACGACGTAGGCCACTTTACTACAGGGTGGCCGAGTGCATCTTCGCAAACTTTACTATCTATGAGAATATTATGAAGAACTTATCATAAATAACTCGCAATGTACTCGTACGTTTCGTCAAGTTTTCCTTCACCGAAATAATTAATTAGTTATACTGCATATTTAAATATTAGTATTTCTCTATAACATACAGTAGTTCATAAGTCTTTATCTTTAAACCTGTTTTATGTGAAACCCTTTTATCCAAATCTCCTTACCTTTAACCTTCCCGGGTGAAATTCATTTCAATAAGCGATAACAATTTATATTGGCACCTGGTTATTTATCGCAATATATCTCCCCGAATCCAGCAAATTGGCTGTCGACGTCTTTGCAAACATAAAATGGAAAATCTTCGCCTGCTTTTCTCAGCTATTATTCGTATCGGTTTCACTCACGTTAACATCCCGATGTAGATATTTTAACCTGAATATCTTTAACACAACCCACAGTTATTTGATTTGATTTTATAGCTTATACTAAATTGTCTACAGCGGTTATACTATGGCCATTATCATTAGGATCTACGCTTTATTTATAGATTATCTAAGGTATTGATTTACCTAAAAATAGCAATGAAGGAAGTTCGTTATAACCTATCATATTACAAGACCGATAAGCACTGGCGTGTCGATAACCAAGTTAAATAGATACCAATAGGTATCTAGCCTTAAGAACTAGTTCATTGAATTGCACGTGAACGCCAATATAGTTACGAATATAAGATGAAGCTTCATAAGACGAGTTTCCGAAATTAGATGGAATTGCAACATATTCACAAAAGCTTGATGATAATTTAAAGACATGTTTATTTGAAATTCATACTGTGACTGTCAGACGCTTTTTCATTGGTGTGTTTTCTAAAGCCTTAGTGTTGATGCTGGTTGTATCGTATTCGAACCTTAATGTTATCCGAAGTGAATTCGGGTTCCTGATTTTAATAATCCGACGAAACAAAACCTATTTCATTCAAGGTTTCTGGCAACTGTTTTAAGACAATGTCTTGAAAAGTCATGTGTGTACTAAATAGCGTCGGCAAGGCGCCGCAACGCTATCGACATGGACTTGGCAACTTGTGCTAGCATCGTATTATTCTTTCAAATTCTCACAACGGAATATAACAGATTTTGTGGCTATCGTTATTTTAACTACGTTATAAAAAGATTGTGACTCTTAATTTTGTGGATCAATATTTTCGAAAGAATATTTCAGCTGCCAAGCTCAAAGAACCTAAAATTGTAGAATGTTCACATTATACTACACTCGCAATAAATAACCTACATTTCGATAGCCCGTAGGCCGATATTTCGTCCCAAAATGTGGATTGCGGTAAGGGCCAAACGGCGGAGAAGATTTAAGATCATGACAAAGGGTAGTTAAATATTTCACCATGTGAACGATATCCACTCATAGTAAGACGTACGTAAATAGTAAAACTTTATAGACTGTAAAACCTGCTACGGTTCGACTGGGGAACTACTGTCAACACACTGGGACTCTAAGTAGCTTTGCTTTAAGCCTTTGTACAATTACTTGTTTACCTGGTAGACGTTCTGAATATGAGATTAAGAATCATTTTGGTCTATAAATACAATATAAAATTTGTTATTGACTCAACTACAGCCACGGAATGGAGTATAGTGCTACAACACCAACTATATCGGATCCGTACATAGTAAACAATCGAATGTGGGTAAAAACCATAAAACGCAAATAAAAAGGTAAAAATTTGATAAAATGTTATTTCTCAAAAAGTTGACCCTTGTAATGTCGATGCGAGGCCACAAACATAATCTAAATTCCGAATCCCTACCTCTAAACAAAGCATTCTACGAAAGTTATACATAACTATGCAAACATTTCACTTATTCAAGAAAGTAAAATAAAATTGTACTATTATTCTGTTAATTATCATACCGGTATTATGTAACTTTTAGGTTATGAAATTCACTACCACTAAGTAAAAACTTAGTGGTTGACAAGTCAACCTCAAATTTTTTTTTTATTAAAAGGATAGTTTGTTTATTAAAAAATACACCAGGAGACCTTATATTTGTCAATTATAATCTTCACTGGCGATTAATAATAATAAATATTATTTAATTACAATTATATTAATTATACCTTTTGTTATTTGGGTTTGAGAATTTAATGATCAGTTACTTTTGTTAGGGAAAACTTTGTAATTTGCACACCTGAGAGCTCCCCACGATGTTCTCAAAGTTATGTGAAGTTTACCAATCCACACGCGACCATCGTAGTCGATTATAGTCTTTATTACTCACATTAGGAAAGAAGATCCGAGCCTAATTGCGGAACAGCGACGAGATTCATGAGTTTTATTGCAGTATGCTGTTATTTCATGGATATTGGAAATATTTTAGTATTTACTATGTGTTTATTTATTTTTTGACATCGTGGAGGTTAAACTGTTTCTTCTATATTATGCTTCCATTGTTCTGTCTGCTGAATATAATTTCTTTTAAAAATAAACACAATCTATCTACAATATTTATGTTCCCCATTTTTATGTTATGTTTACAGCATACGCAAAAGATTACATAAAAAAAAACGGCTAAGTATGAAACATTACATTATTATATTCATCTCTTCGATGTCGAGGCAACCGTATCGTGTAAAAAGGCGGCGCAACGGCGAAAAGTGATTTGGCGCCGAAGCAACCAATGCCCCGATTTCATAGCAACCCGACGCCTTACATTTGAAAACTTGTTCGCTCAACCCGTATGTTATCATAACACAGCCAAAATTTGGCAACGGCCTGCACGTAAAACGGCTTTGCAGCAATGTTTTCTGAAAATATTACGCAATGCAAAATGTAATCGAGTACAAACTGGAGCGATGTAATAAAAGTAATATATCGCACGTACATTTCATATATTCCATTTATTAAATTTTAAAATAACCATGGAACAGAATTTACAAAGCGTTATTTATTTGGGTAATTAAGAAAAAAGTAAGAATTATTTATTTCAATTCCTTAAGTCGTATTTCATTAATTGTAGTATTATCTCGTATCGTACTCCTTTTATGAAATTAACAGTAGAGTAATAAATATTGGGTATGATATTTGTATGTGTATGATTTATAGTATAAATGAAATAAAAGGAAAATTCATAAGACTCTCCATTGTAATATTAAATGTCATGGACGACAGAATCACTTCGAAACGATGTTTTCTATATACCCCAAAAAATAAAACTATCCCAAATAAATCTATATCTGATACTTTTTCATTCGCTAGGAGTTATAACGACGATAAACTCTGTAAAGTTAAGTAACTACCCAAGTAAAGTTTTTCTTTGGTACGCTTGGAACGAAGAATCTTAAAATATCTTTGGTCTTTGAATATGGAAATTAATTTTATTTGTTGAAGTCGTTTTGAACAGTAACTTTTGTTCTATGATTTTAATGAAAGAACATTGTGGAGGACTCTTCATAATAAATATATGATATATTTTTTTTTTTGAAATACTGAGGTATCCAAAGTAAAAATCTAGATAGGGTTTTGTAAACACATCCAAAAATCCTTTTAATACCTGTTGAAATAAAAGGACTTAGGATGTTCATTTAGATTTTCTAATAATTATGGGTAACATCTTTCTCTAGATGAGTTCTACATTTCTGTTCTAAATTTTAACCTCAGTATCTTGGAAGTTTTTGGAAAAAATTAATATAACTTAATATAAATGCATAAACAATAATGCAATGTTATATACAATGTATACAACATGTCCCTCAAAGCAACTTGATTTATTTAATATATAATGTAGATAATGTTAATAAATTTTTTCTTTCTAATTTACACCCGAAAATAACCTTGAAAATTTATTTATTCACAATATACGTCACCATAGCATCACCTAATTCTATATGTGTAACAAATCGTATAAAATGTGTAACAGACTGAAAGACAAATCCGCAAATGTTCCTATAATGTTTTCATGTTTTCCTTAAAAACTTAAGTAAGACATTTCGTGACTTTTCAAGATAAATATTGAAATAATAGCATCAAAATTCGAAGACTTTCTTACGAAAGTGAGATAGTTGTTAAATATACTTACTCACGTTCCGATTGGAATTTAAAAGAGCCGTTCTAAAATCGTAATAGAATCTTAAATAACTGTGGGAGAGTTATTAGTCGATGAAAAATTCCGACATAAATGTTGCAAACTCTAATAGTCAAGTTCCAATAATTGCATTAATGTTGCCCTGGGGCAAAATAAGTTATAATTGTTATTATCAAATAACAACATTACAAAACGGTGAAATATTTCTTTAGCACTTGTCATTTATTAATAACATATCAATATTATGATTAAATATATTTTAATTTTAAGCTACAAATTAAGTTTAAGCTATTCCTAGGAAGGAGAAGGACTTCATAAATATCATTTAAGGCAAAAATTTCAGCAGGTATTGAAAAATTTTCGTTTCAGTTTTGTATGATCGAATTTCACGTCCGTAGGCCGATTGACAGTGATTGTCTAAGTTCAAACGTGGTTGGGAATTCGATGGATGATTTTCAGTGGCAAAACTTCATGAGAGCTTCTCTGGTTTGGAGGGTACGTGAAACAGTCAAACCTGGTTGGTTATCGTTAAATAAAGGCTGTTAAGTTGTGTCAAATATTTTCACGCGATATAAGGATTTTTAACATTGATAAGCTATGTATTACAGGTCCTCTGGAGCAGCAATCCTCTAGACCATTTCAATTATGAGCAGATAGATACACGTGCGGTAGATTGCTAATGGGTTGAACCTAATGATTTTCTAAAGAGAAATAACGTGACTTACTCTACTTGGTGTAACAAAGTTAAGAAAAAATAATAAAAAATGATTTCCGTTTGTTCAGGATAAGCCAAGTAAAAAGCAAATCCGTTGCAATGTTTTCCTACGCATAATATTGTTATCCTTATTATTTTATAAGAAAAATAACTATCACAGGAAATCAAATATATTTGTGGCTTTCTTAATATATAGAACTTTTTGTTCTTATTACCCTATTTCCAAATGACCAGCCAAAACTATTGAAGCTTTGATTTTGATAGTTGAAGGAATATGAATAACTTTATTAATATATAAATATAAGAAACTACAACTAAGATAAACTTATGTTGCCAATTATTCGTCTTCATAAAGTTCCTGTTCGTCCTTAATGTATATTTTTATGACAAATTCCCAACCTTCCTCTAAAACATATCATTACTCAAACTTAAATAGTTCATCCAAAACTATGTCGAGAGGCAAACTCTTTAAGCCTGCTTAAGAAGTTTAAGTTGTCTTCCATTTAAAATTAAAATATAGTGAATTACTTTTTTAATTCACATTAAATGGATTCGAGAAGCAACTAAGAAAATCGGAGTTTTTCCAGGGTACTTTACCCGAACTATAAGCCATTTGGCCAATCTGTTCGAGTGCAACGCAATCGAACACAATCATTGTTATGAAGATAAATCTTAGGAGTACACAATAGTATCGCGCAAAATATACATACAAATGAAGTCAAATGTAAATAGTTGATCCATACTTAGAACTATACAAAAGAAGAGGTAGTGATAATTTAATTTAATAGTTTACGTGCTAATAAAACCCAAACAATAACCGCTTTGTTTTATTAAACTGAATCATAAATTTTACTGATTTTAGATTGTATCAGATTTCGCCCCTTGAACATAAGTAAGCGCGGTAAGCCCTTCTAATTAGGAAGCACAAATAGAAACCGTGTGTGGCCATATAAGGGTTACCGCAAATGGTACATACTCATTGCGAAGGAAACAATAGCCAGTTGTAATAAGGAGCTATCCAAGAACATTCATAACTGGAAGCACGTAACTAAAAATATTTTTTCGTGGAGCGTTCAAGAAGAATGTTCTTAAAGTATTTAAATATAAAAGCTTGTAATTTGTATTACTTGTATTGACATTTCTATGTCAATATAATATTTTGTCAAATATTAAACAATCATCATCACAACCCATATCTATGCTTCTGCTAATCAGGCGATAAGAATATAATCCATCACGCTGGTTAAGGGTGGATTGTTAGACTCCACGATCCTATGGGAACGTTATGGAGATCTCTCAGTTATGCAGCTATCCACATGTTTAGTTTCGTAGAAGCAAGTGACCGTTAATTTCTGAGACGAACATAATGTACAAGTATACTTTAGTAATTAGAAATATTTGCTGGATAATAATAGTGTGTGTATTATAGTATTGATTGTGGAAAAAATGCTATCATAACCATTGGACCACGAAAAACGAAATCATCTATTTTTATTTTTTACGAGCGCGACAAGGATAAATTCAAGACAAATGTCAATGTAGAAGGGTAGGTAATGTCTAATGTTATTGCCATTTCTCACTTATACCCAAATTTCACTCCGCCTTTACTTTAACGTTATTAGAACTTGATATGTAGCATAAATCTACGTATTTCTTTTGATAATATTTTGCGGATGTAACAATTTTTTTAAAAACACTTAAGTAAACATAAACTAAATAAACATGAATTTAGCCTCTATATTTGATAAAATATTACAACAAATAATAAATAATAATAAAAGAAAATGGAAGATTGCATTTTCACCACTAACATTGACATGTGTGCCTCTCGGAAGTAAGAGTTCTATAAATACTGGTGTGGCGTAATTTTATTTGAACATCTACCTTATTGTTATTAAACCCGAAACAAATTCGAATTTATGGATTTCTATCTAATTTTGTTAATGTATGCAATATTACGAGCAATGGTAATTTTGTATTTCCAATACGAGGCCGCGAGTTCATCAGGGATAAACGAACTATACTCGAAGAGCTTATTCACTCGCATCGGGGGATTAGTAATGTTTACTGACAAAAAATATAATTTTAGTGAAATCGTATAACTTTAGTAATAGTGATTGACTCAAATTATCTTATTTATTTATTTTAGGTACTGAAACTGCTTAAAACACATTTTTGTTATCGCATAAACCTAAGCTATGCTATAAAGTCTTAAACATACACCACTTTTTAAATTTCTGTTACTTATTTTTCTTAGTTTGAATTTTGTTAATTATTACTAATTAAATCCAATTAATGAGATTTCAGTTCTTCGTATGTGTTACATCAATTTTCAGTTTGGGAAGACGATCAAAGATACGAATTACCTAATATACAGGATAAGTACCTATAGGTACCTTATCTTAGAATACCTTATCGCTTCAGAGGAATCGAAGTTTAGAAAGTTTACACATACTTACATACTTAAACATTTACGCTTTTTAGGAATCTTATAATCTGGCTATCAATGTATTTTTCAACCAGATCAATGAGATGTTTTATTTTGGGCGCGCCTTACAGTCTAGCATAATTTAGAGAAAAATAAACTGATTCACAGAAAAATATTGAAAAAAATATTCAATGAGCTGTCCTCATCTGAGAAATTAGTTTAAATAAATTATTTTAAAGTTTTTACGTATGACAACAATATGGTGGCAATTGGAACTTTCAAATATTGTCTGTGGAGTTTGAAAATCTATATTCACGCTATACAATAATTCCATTTTATTTTAGGTACATTTTTATTTAAGAATTGGCATCTTTTATTAGGTTAGATTTCAGTAAGATAGACAGATAAGTAAGTAACATTTATTAAGTTATTATTCCGATATATTTACATATTATATTGACGTTTGACATTCATGACGTATTATATCAATAACTGTCATACGCATTCAACTGACTATCTAGTAAAGCGTTACTGTCATTCTATATAATTACATTTTACACATTTGTTAATCGAAAATGATTGTTCTGTTTTAATTTTGCTATCCTCATAACAATCTTAATGAATTGAATGAAATACAAAACAGACATACGCAAAGAAGAAACAATTATTTTGTCATAACATGGTACTTGTACTATAACTGTGATGAAAATTACTGCTAATAATAGCAATGAATGAATGAATGAATGAAAGAATGAAATAATATTTATTCGAAGTTGGGTTTTTCAAACACTTGTCAAACGCCATCGCTTCAAGAAATGCTTACCGTGAGTGTTCCCGAAAGAAGCAGCAAGAAACTTCCGAAGCTTTTTTACCTACCCACAGTTACAGAACGCCCTTATGGCTCCATATTAAACTAATGTCCAAGCAGGCTTATCCTTAAAGTTAATAAATAATTAAGTTTGTAATAACGTTTTTCGCATAAGAATGTTTTTGACGTGAGTTTTTAATTTACAATATAGCTTTTCTGTCAATTGCAATGGAATTTTATTATAAATATTTAGACATCTACCCATGTAAGAGCCTCTAGTTTTGCTTACTCTGAAATTTGGTACAATCAATTTGGCCTTATTCCAAGTATTAATATTGTGAACATTATTCTTCTTAAGAAAATTATCAGAGTATTTTTAACGTAGATACATATCCAAATTAATTTAATCATATAGGTATTCTGCAAATACACTAATGAACGTCATTTTTTGCTTCTACTACCGTTTCGAAAAGGTACTTTAACACTGAGGAGAAGAAACGGCGAAAGAAACTCCTCAGCACATCTTCTAAATAACACACGGTAATTACAAAAGTTTAAACCTGTGCGGAACTGGTTTCGACACTATTATTTCTAGGCGTCCTTTCCATTAATATATTCATGTATGCTATAACATCCTTTGCCTATAAGCTGTATTTTAATGCGTCGCTTAAAAGTTCTAATGGGCAACTCACGTATCAACTTTGGAACCTTATTATAAAAACGAACTCCAATCCCGATAGAAGAACGCTGAGCCTTTTGAAGGCGATATGAAGACGTAACCAAATTATACCCATTTCTTGTTTCATGATTGCGTATCACTATTCTGCTTGTAGATTTTTTAATAAATACTAAATTACTATAAATATATTTTGACTAGCTACGGTGAGTACACTTCATTCTATTTCTTTAAATTTTTCCCCTTAATGACTCCCGTGACTTAAATCTGAATATAGCTCTGATTGCTCTTTTCTGTAATGAAAAAAAATTGAATCAATGTCCGCTGATTTACCGCACATTAGGATACGATAAGACTATGAAAATAGGCAAAATAAACAAGTCTAGCTGTCTCAATATTATCTAAAGTCTATAGTGATGCTATATATAAATTTCTTTAAAGAGATCTCTAAACGAATTCTTAAGCCTGGGGTTGTAAATGGCGCATACTGCTCTTTTCTATAACATTAAATTGACTCAATATCAACAGCTGAGCAACTAACTGAGCCTGAGTACCTACTAGTAGTAAAAGTTGTATGAATTAATACAAGTAATAAGGATTAATAATTGTCAGTCCCCAGTGAGTAATCTGCGTGGTCTATATATTAAGTATATAATAACACCGTAATGGCTAAAGCATTGACGATTTTATATTGCATCACTACATTTGCTCATTTACGTGATTCCACGCATTCAAACAGTGCGTAATGAGGTAAATATAATTTCGATTCTGTTTAATTTGGCAAATAAGTTTGATTTAGTTTTTTGCTATTTCACTAATGCAAATTCTTAATACAATTTTACAATATTCCTATTTATTTTTCACTGATATTTCCTCATATAACTGGACACTGATATTCGATAAAAATACATAACATATTTCTGCATTACTTCTTTAAGAATAATAGTAAGAAATAAATTATATGAATGTAAATTTTCATTGATACTAGCTTCTTTCAATGTAAACGGGGCTCCACGCATGACTCACTAATAAATACTTACTATACTAATATATTTATTCTATCAAGTCTATAAGGGTTTGTCTTAAGAGAACCTGAACTTTGCTTTAATATGATTTTAATACACAATTGATGCGTTTGCTAGTAATGATGTGGGTTCTAAACAAGGAGCAGACAAATAATATTCTTCGTTTTTCTAATTCGAGTTAAACTTTGGTTTTTTAGTAACAATATTAGGGACATAAATACTAAGTAATAACATCAAATAAGTTTTAAAGGTAGAATTCGTCCCTTAGGGTACTGTGTTGCAATGTCTCTGTAGCCGAGGACCAGAATAGGGCTACTGTTTCCCCTGCCTGTCGTAAGAGGCGACTAAAAGGGGGCTTCCGGGGTCGTGGGCAGCTAGGGTGGGACCCGAACTGTCCAGCCAACGACACCGGGAAGGATGTTGGTATGCGTGGCTGCATACCAGCGTAATATCAGACAATGGGGGATGAAAGTTTGCTCATCCCGAGTAGAGCCCGGCGGGGCACGCGCATAGGACTCCGGTTGTGTTTCGTCGGAGATCCCGGAATTCTATCATAGCGCCGAGGAAGGCCACCCGGGGGGTTTTAGTGCGGTAAAAATCCCACATACCCCGGCGTCGCTCCCACGGCACCGGGTACCTTTTGAAGGTTTCCACCTCGTCAACAAAAAAAAGGAGGTACTGTGTTGCAAAGACGTAGCGTGAACCTTTTATTGAAGTTATTGCATTGGAGCGGTATGAGTAAATCAACATTGGCTGTTATAATAATTAAAAAAAAATTACTTTAGAATTAATGACACTTCAGATATATAAAATAATTAATTGAGATCACTTTGATTTTCGTCAAAACCAAATACAAGTATAAAATCCGACAAGACAATTTTTAAGAAATCGTGCCCATGTGACATGCAACAACTTAATGTCAAAATGGAATTCGTCATATTACAATATCACTTGTTTCTCACAGTTAGTCAGATAAACAGGTAAATGTTAGCTAACTAGATTTGTCTCGCCTTTCGTGAGAAGCGATAAAAGGGTATCGTGAAGAATGAAAAAAATTTAGTCGTGGCAAGTATGCTATCCCTAAAGTAACAAATCAGCAGCTTTTTTGGAAAGTTTTATGGAAAGTGTACTTGTTATTAAAACTCAAAATAATATTAGAAAATTTTGTTTAAATTAATGTAAACCCATTTATTTCATTGATAAAGACAATTTGCCTTATATTATTTGCAGTATTCGTTATTTAACACGTCAACGTCACGTAACATAGGACAAAAGCTGTTAATAAATAAAAAAAATCTACAGTTACTTTTATCGTTCAAATCTACACAGATTTAACACTATCATTGTTACACAAATCACAAATGTACTACATTGTTGTTCCCCTTGATCTCGATAAGACTCTTTTTAAAAACCCGATATAATGTGTAAACGGCTAAGTGTTAATCTGATTTAATTCCATGCAGTTACACAACGGGGGGTACATAGTGACATTCAACGGCAGCAGGGGTCCGATTTTAAAAATGGCGACAGATCAAAGAATGCACTATGTGTTACCTTTGATTTATATAAAATTTGATGATTAAAATGCTCAATACTGACAATAGACAGTCAAATTAGTTATTTTCATACTGCTACAAAACATAGAGAATAAATAGTTACGAAATCTACAATATTAACATCCATTGTGTAACTAATTAACGTAGATTATAAACACACAACGAAGTTGAGGTCCAATTAAAAAAAAAGTAACATAAAAATCCGCTGCTCACACATTGTTTAATTTACCGACTTTCACATAAATTAACATGGAGTCAGAAATTAATTTCGATACCAAAAGTTTACAACTTAATTTTCAACTCGGTGAAATACTGTATTCGTAAATATACTTTGAATCGCAAATTATGAACAAATGCTCGTCCAAATGAAGCCGGATTAACTTTATAATGAGTCTATTTAAATATTTATGATTCCATCATTGCATAATTACTGTTAAGTCGTACCTCCGTGGATTATAGGTTTTCTTATTAACATGCTGCAAAAAATGTCATAAGAAACTAAGTAGAAATACATTAAGTATCAACAATGAATAATTTCAATGTCATTTCTTTCTTTTTATTATCAAGAAAACCTCATATCTAATTGAAACAAGTTATTTAAGGTGATATTGTGGTTTTGGCCCTTTTTACAAGATCAACAATGATCTTGATTCTTGATCCTTATATGCTACTCATTCACCTTTCATATTCCGCAAACGCCTCGTAAAATCTACTGTATATAACGGATTCAATTTTGTGTTCAATATTTTACATACGATTTGCCTATTAAGCTTAGAAGGCTGATACCGCGAAGTTTGCATTACTACTACAACTCTAACAAGATCCTATCTGCAGGAAGCACTTCCGCTTCCATTTCCTCCTCATTCGTATTAATCACTGTTAAACTCCTTATTTGTGTTATCATTATATTTCAATAATACATTTAAATTTATTTTCAAAATATTGCTCTAATTTTTACAACAATCTTTTTGTTTAATATTGTTTTTAATTTTGTACCTTAACGCTCCGCGAACTTTAGATGGATAATATTAATCCCAAATCGTTTGTTGTGGTATTCCGTATTCGTAAAGTATACAAATGTTTTCATAAAAACATATTGTTAGAATTTGTTGCTTTCTTAAATATTTTTGCTTATGAAGCTTTGTTCGCAAATTCATAACACAGCCATAAGATTGAGGAAACTTATAATGAATTCTTTGAATGCCGTTGTAATGTATTTTTTCGCGAATAAACCTGGATTTTTTGATACAAATATGACGCAAATGTACGTACGCTCCGAGCCTGTACAAATTATGTTTTATGATTCTTTGAAGGTTTAAATCTTATTAACGATTTTTATAAGACCTTTTCTTTTTGTTGCGGAATATTTACTTATCAAAATCAAGTGTCTGTTTTCACTTAATATAATTAATATGTAGTTGGATCATTCAGTCTTTGTTTTTTCTTCTTACTTTAATCAAATTACTATTGTAATTATTGTAACTATTGTAATGTACTCTGATTTAGTCGCAACACAATATCCCAATCAGGTGCAAATTTGTAGGATAGACTATTTTTATAATTTGATTTTAATAAGCAATTTAAACTCAAGCATTTATTTCTGAAACCTTAGTGAGATATCTTCAAACTATATGTACGAATTCGCAAATGGCAAAAATTTATATATGAACACTTAATACACTAGTTAAAAAATCAAATTGAGCATAAATACTACAATCAAACCGATGAGTTTACTATTAGCCTTTGTTATAGCATAAGTAATGGAACTTCACGCTGCTTATTTGGGTTCAAATCGTTCTAAAATTTAAATAAGCGTAATATTTTCTAAAAACTCATTTGACTAAAACATTCAAATCCTCATTTCCTTTATTTATGGATTTTAATTAAGAATAAAACTGGAGATATTTTGGGTGTGTTGGACTAATTCGTTGTAATGTTACTCGGTGTCTTCGCCATGGACATTTATTTTATTTTGACTGTAAAAATTTATTTATGAATTAATTTGCTAAGAAATCATCCAAGGACGTTATTTAAGTTTACGAGCTGTTGGCGTAATTTCGTATGCTTTTCCAAAATTAATTTATAAATAACTGAGCATTTCTCTTATTTATCGTTACGTTTCAACTTTTTTTTATTTTCGTGTTGTTAATTGGAAAAATGAAGTAATATTAGATAAAAGATGAGGATTATGTAACAGAATGTGAAAGGATAGCATATAGAAATAAAGTATAGCATAATTCTTATTAAAACTGAGATGGAAGGGGCTCTGTCTATCGTTGACTTCAAGCTAACTTCCTTTACTATGAGTGCATGCAACCTTTTGAACAACGAATGAGGCACTGGAAAATGGTCCCTTCTTTCGGAGGCGCTGGGCTGTGTATCACCCGATTAAATCTGAACGGTATGCATGATGGCAGGATTATTTCTTTGTTTCTGCCTGGCTAGCTATTAGCCTCTGTCATGAAATAACTGTGAAATATTTTAATCGTGTTTCATTTGCAGAGCCGATTATTCAAATATCGATTACTGATCCCCTTTTTGACTCTCTTGGACGGCGCTAATAACTTATTACTGATAATTATCTATTCGTTTATGCGCTATTTACATACAACAAACCATGTAGTAAGTGATAAACCTCATATATCTTTGCAGATAGGATCGATTCAGTGTAAAATATCAGTATATAATTAATAGCACGTATATAAAGAAAAGGCGTGATCACGTATCTTGTCCGTGAAAAGCTGTTAATCTGATTAAAATGTATTCTCGAGGGGTATGAACGTGTAAGCTTCGACACAAAAGTATCCGTGATGCCAATACAGACAACGTTTTAATGCGTACTTAGGCGTAAGTAGTCTGCCGCCGTGCATTGCTTGTATGGATTCCATTTTTTATAACAGCAAAAACTCAATCGCATTTCTTCTTCATCCATTTGCTTTTCTAACATCATATATAATTTGAAACCTCATTGCATAAATATTTAAGTACGATTGTCTGGTAATAAGATTTATTTAAAAAATCATTCGCACACATACACCCCATTAGGGGGTCCCCAATTTTTGCAGGTGACAAGGATATACGCAAATATGACAATACAAAAACCCGTGTTTCGAAAAGAAACATTTATCCGTCATACAAATAATTTGCACCCGGTCAGGAATCGAATCCTTCGTAGACGGAGTGTAGTAATTAATCGTAGACAGTTTAAAAATGTAATGAAATCAGCGCTGGTATATAAAAAATTGGATATACAAATACATGTTACAAGAAGCAGTTAAACATTATTACACAAAATTTCCCATGGGTTCTTTGTCGAAAATTCCCAGACAACATCAAAAATTTAATGTAGAGACGTGAAGAACACATTTCGTTTCATACATATGAACATTATCAAGGTTTCCTTACTTTCAACTTTAGACAGTCAATAAAGACAAAGAGTTTTATATGTTCAGATGACTATTTAAAGAATACCAAAAACCTAACCTAACACTCTGTACTCAATAGTTATATATTTTGTAACAGTTACATATTTTGTGATAGTGGCAGCATCAAACAAAACACTGGGAGGTCTAGGTCAAAATGTGTATACTCTTTGGTGATTTATGTACAAATTTGTCTGCATCAAAAGGATTAAAGCTTTAGAAGTCCGGGTAACTAAGTGATTGTCTTTTAATCGGATTCCTTAGAGATATTGATATTTATGCTATCCTTTAACCATAAAGCTACAATAGCTACAAAGATAGAAGATAACGTTATGACACGGGTATTTATTATGTTTTTATCTAGTATTTCATCTGTATAAGTTTATTAAATTACTTTAAAATAAAATTCATTCATTAACATAAACGTTCCAACATTTTGAATTATATTAGAAATTTACTTTATATACTTATTTGGAAATAAGCAAAATAGCAAGCAAAATGGCAATAGTAATTATAAGAACCTATTACGCAGTTAATTATAAAATAATCTGCACCAGTGTAAGTTGATTTAATTAAACAGATAATTCGATTTGTTGTAGCAGATAAACCGTTGTTTGAAGGATTAAGTACTATTTGATTAGTTAGCCGTTTATCTACTGATTTGTTTACAGCTGCAACTTTCCATGATGAAGAGCTGAGCCTTTGAACAACGATCATTGTCGTATTATGAGTTATTCAAAATTGATTGTGAAAGCTCTTTAATTTATAGATACTAATAATAATAATAATGTAACGGGGCCGAATCTGTATTTTAAATGTAATTTTAAATTTGATGTACCAAAGTTCTGTTAGCAATATACGGACCAAACCACCATCTGTCTGCCTTACAACGTCATGTAAATATGAGTACCACTGAGAATATAAGATTATGAATTGAGATTGTCAACGGCTCTTTAGACGTCTCCGAACTTTTCTAATCGTTGAATCTTTCGATACCTTATCAGCTGCCAAGGAAATCTCGGCCTGTTAATATTTTGAGTGGTTCGATATTTAAGTCAAATTTAGGCAGAAACGCTCCACTCAACAGGTTTATAAAAGAATTTAACGAAGCTGCGAAAATGGATCAGATAGACCTCTTCTCAGACAGCATCTACAAACTTAAAAAGACGCTATTAAAATCTGAATAATGACCTAATTTTGTATGTCAATTATTATTTAATGTTATTCTGTATACAATTTTTATTATTATTCTTAATTTTTGCTTACTTTCTAATTATTAATAAATATTTATAACACTTGTAACGTTATAGTAAAAGATCAAAAGGAATTTAGAAGATATAATGTATTTAAGAATTCCTGGCGGTTACAATGACTAAAATACAGTAGTTACAAGATTAAGAAACTAAAAAGAAGG
>PDGT01000007.1:1289529-1305748 GCA_003671415.1 Megathymus violae | reverse complement strand
CTATAATTTTACGAACTATTATCAAAAACAAAATCTTAAATCGGTTAAAGAGTTCCATTTTGTACATATGTAGAAAAAAAATGCAGATCGCTCCAGAAATTTTTGAGAAATCTATGTGCATATGTAGGACACTAAATACCGACCAAAGATATAAAAATTAAATTTTACAGTCCGTTTTAAACTTGACATGAGTATGTATTCCATATCAATGTATAATAGGTCTCGTGGAGCCAATCTTGCGATACAGTTCGCAGCAAATGCGACATGTTTGCTACCGATAATAATAGATATAAATGTAGTTATTTTTATATTTTTATATGTACATGTGAACTCAAGAAAGGCTTCATGTTGCATCCCAAAGATCGCTAAAGCATTTTTGAAATTTATGAACCACTAGGCTTGTTATTATTATTAATTATCTTTACAGAAAGCAACCTTGCCATTAAATGTTTCCTCAAAATGTTATTCCGAGTCCCTTTGTTACGTTTATATATTAATTAATTATTGTAGCATTTACAGATGCAAGATTAGATAGATACTTATCACGAACTTGATATTGAAATTGTTTTTTTTTATTCGAAATAAGTTTGTACAAACACATGGAAAATTAAAGAACCGTTTCAACAAGACCCAACAATAAGCAGTGTCAGTAGAAAATAGCGGCTAGAAATTTCTGCAAATATTATTTTGTACGCTGTTATAGAGAACATTTACATCCAATGAAATCAATTCTATTTAATCCAACAGATGGGAGGTTTATGAAAAAATCATAAAGATTATAGTAATCTTTCGTCATAAGACTGCTTTTGACATGACTTTCGAATTTAAAGTTTTCTATGTTACTTTTTTTGAAGCCAGATAGAGACATCGTAATAAATTTTTACACATAAATCAAATTATCTATTGATGACTTCGGTTCGAATCACAACCGGGACAGGCATTTATGTGACAGATACATAAATGTTTGTTCCCATGTCATGGGTGATTTTTATGTCATATTTGTATATGGACATATATGCCACCCGCAATCCAAGGAATCACAGTGCAGGGGTGTGAGCGTACTGGTTTAATGAATGAGCATACTAAATCAAACACGAGCCTCCGTACCGAAGATCGACGTTCAAACCAACAGCCTGGCACTGCTTTCCAATACTATTAAGATACACTAATTATAGAACTAGCAGACGTGTCCAAAATATGTAGGCATAAATAAACTTCATTCTATTACGGTGATGATATTAGAATACGAACATACCTAGTGCTGGCATGTTAGTTGTATTAAGAAATGTTTAATAGTATGTCCACTCACTAAATCACATCGTCGGAAATAGAACGTGACAGATAATGAGGATAATGCAACATTTGGATTTAATTAGCATAACGACATGTGGTAATGAGTTAAGCCTCTGAATCGCATTCGCCAGTGTGGCGCCATGAAGGCGCGACATTTCGTCTCTCCGGCGCCACTTAAATAAGAAGTTCTGTACCGTGTTTGCGATTTGCAATCTCCCCATTTACCGCAACTCACCCCTGGTTCTAAACTAGGGATATTTAGTCCATCCCCAAGTCTTTGTACACTTTTAAACAATATAATCTGCATTTTGCACATAAACATATCTGTAATATACATATATATAATCCATAATGGTTAAAAAATAAAATATGCGTTACTTAGTCTATCTTAAGTGTCCATAGGTATAAAGTTGAAACATACTTATTTACCTAGTTACATTTTGCGTGCAAGTTTCAAATCGAAATTTCTCGCGCGAGGAATAAGTCGGTAGACCAGATAGAGGTAGATTGGTCATGACTATTTATGGTACAAAACATGTCAACATCACTATGTTGACATGTTTTCACTAAATTAGTAGGAAAGTAATTTTTATAAGGTTGAAGATATTTATTCTCATTAAGAATATTGTAATAGGTAGATATACATACATAATACCTACAACTGGACTATAACATTTCTAATTTATATCCAGTTTTCTTTGTGTTTATTGCTGGCAAACAAGCAAAATGATTTCGACCGAAGAAACAGCTTTAAAGGATTTTTGTTTTAACCCATCATCCAATAAAGTAGCAACTGTTTAACTACAGTGTTATTTAAAATGGTTGTGTATAACCATTCGGTACTGTGAAGTTTAAACTTTTTAATCTTTACTATCGATCTATATACCATTCTTCCATGCGTCTATTAAAGCACATGTTCCATATTAACGAAATAGGATTGTAACTTTATAATTAAAGTGTACGAAAAGCAAATTCCTCACGTTCAAGATTCATTTATCCAATCGTTTTGGTCCACGGCAGCGCGGCGCCAACGCGGCGCGACTGTCGGCAGCCTCTCCGGCGCCACCCCGAACTCGCTACGAGACTGTTTACACGGGGCTACGAACTCTCAAACATCCCTAGGTTCCGGCTTTGAGGTATTTAATGCTACCCTTTATTGCACAAGGTAAGAAGCAACTGATTTTTAAGAACCAAAGGGTAGATAAAATACTTGAGGGTTCATATTACACCCAGATGCAATTTTATTTGTATGATTATGTAGGTATACAAGTATATCGTTAAACAATATGACTTGCTTTCTAAATGAAGGATGAAAAAAAATTATTAAAACTTACAAGTAAGATTAAGAGGGTAATGGATGGCTTGACTAACGCATAAGTATTTTTAAGGTATTTCACAAAGAAAAACGAACTTTATTAAGTTTAAAGTAAAAATATTTACCTACCAAATTATTGGTTACATAATAATGCAATGTTACCAATAATCATATAAAACCATACTTTTATATACCATACCATCACCGTCTTTTATGTACCATATAAAAGATGAGACGGAACGTTTGTATTGTTACTTTAATACCTGCCGAAGTGAAAAACAAACATGAAATAACCGAGATCAAGGTATAATCCGCAAATTTCTTGGCGTTCGTGCAAATCTAATAACATAAATAATTGATGCCAAATGGGAGCGTGAATTTGCGTATATTTGTTAACTCATGACAATGTTCTCATACAGCACATATCGATGCTTAACAAAATGCAAGTCATCTTAACGATAATGGAGCACAACTTTCGTCTGTAACAATGACTCGCTCGACACATACAACAAACAATTTTCTACCCAGAGGAATCTGGGGCAAACATTACTAAAACAAAGTCAGAGTAATCAAGGACTTCAGCTTGTAGTTTACTGGCAGTTCTTGCCAAGATCTTACATAACCAATAAACTCCAATTCAGTCAGATTATATGAATTAGACCTAACGGATCGCCCGAGCCAATCATATGACAATTGAGACTATATGATTTATAGGTATTTATTAATAACTCATTATAAACTTACTGATTCCAAATTTTCATACGAAATCACAATTGATTGTGATAGGATATGAGAATATTTTAAGCTTGATTCATAAACGCGAGCATTTAGAATTCATTAAATTCAATACTTGTTATATTATCAAGTTATGTACTGGTTTACGTAATAAATTATAACAGTTATTCATATACCTAAGCATGCATAATTATCTTTACGTAATATAAATGTAGAATATGCATTTTGTAGAAATTTTAGCTTTTATCTTTCTCTTTTTACCTCGGGTTTTTCGACCTCGATAAAACTTAAAACCTATAAAGTATTTTAGAAATATTTTTCTGCTGTAATTCAAAATGTAAACTCGTATGTTTCTCATATATCCGTCATAAATATTAGTAATAAATACGTAATAATAAAACTTTTTAATTGTAACAATAAATATATATTAACTAGATTCCGATACGGTTTTAATAAACATTCTCACATAATGTTGGCATTCTCATATACATTAACGTACATAAATATGCCATTACAAACACCCATGACCCGAGAACAAAAATTTGTATTTTACTTAAACGTCTGCCCTGGCCAGGATTCGAACCCGGAACCCCTCGCTTAGCAGACACGATTACTACTTTCTGGGCTACGGGGGCGTTGTCACTAGTTAGTACTTCGTCGTTAGTCAGTACTTCTGGATAATGCATACAAAAAATAACAATTGCAAAAGATTATAATAATAAATATTCGAATAATATAATATTGAGATATGATTGTGTACGTGTAAAAGGAACGTAATGTTGTATTTAAATTACATTAATATACTATTAAGAAAACCAAAAGCAACAACTTTTAACTCTATAAAAAGCTCAGTTGTGTGTGTGTTATGTGTATAGTGTTGTTGTCATATTTGGGCTGATGCTGCCAAATCTTATCTATCAGCCTTGGGCTCGACAAAGAGGCGTGCAAAGATGCGAATTGATGACCGAGATCTGGTCGAAATTATTTTACAAAGTCACAAGCGCAGGTTTGCCAGCCTCTGGGTCTTCTATAGAGTGCATTTTGTTGAGTGTGCGCAGGAATTGTATGAATTAATTCCCCTATCATCGTTCCTCTATCGAACAACCCGGCGGTACGGCGAGTATCCATCCTTACGTTGTTAACGTTCCATTTGTAGTGTTGCGGTTTGCGTCGTCATTTATTACGCGAACTGCAAAGGACTTGCCCGTGTCGCTACTTATGATGTGGGAGTCTTTAAGAGAAGAGTAACCAATTAAATAGAATTAAAGTTTTGTTACACGATACATTTTTTGTTATTACAAAAGTGTAAAACAGTACTGTGAACCGCGATCAGTAGTAACAACGCGTAACAATGCGATCGTTAAGATATCTATAGTTGTATTAGTACTTCGGAAATGCTTGATTTGCTTTTACTCAATTGGGTGAAATAATTTATTGTACTTTCCGGAATAATTTTCGTCAACCATTTACTTTTTCCAATTACTTAGTTAACATATATTTATTTCACAATATTATTTACACTCATTATTAAAGACTTAGTAACCGTAATTAAAAGTAAATGAACAAGTTGAAGTAGTGAGGATACTACTATTTTCTTTAAAAAATAAGTTATCCGTAATATTTATTTTCTCATTAATATTAATGTCGATTTTTAATTTTGAAGGCTTTTTTTTTTCAATATCATATAAAATACATAATTGATAACCGATTTCATAAAAGGAGGAGATGTTCATAACTCTGTTGTTTATGAACGTATTTTGATTATTGTTATCCCAATATATAAAAAATGATTCCGAGTTAGTTTCTTTTAAGTACGGTGATGACCTAACGATAGGTTCTGAAGATAAAGAGATTTAAAAACATTTTATCACAGCAGTGTGGCATCGACCAAAGAGGTTATTTCGCCATAAAAAGAAATTTGGATTATGACCTGGGCGGTGACTTATCATCGTGCCAATTTTCATTAAATTAATAGCTTACAATCAGATAGTAACTCTAAAAAATATTTTGTTATGTTTAAGTAACATGTAGCAACAAATTTTTTTTAATTATTCCTGGTTCAATTTTTATTTATCGTTACTGTTACAGGTTTCAAATTCAAATTCAGGTTCAATTACCATTGATTTACTATATATTAAATATTTACTTTTTTTAATGGTTTATTAAGAATATTTGCATTTTTCGGTTCTGGATAAAAAATCAGTTTCGAAGTCTTCTGGCTAACGTGAAACCATTTAAAAATCGCTCGTATTTACTTTCCCTTATCTCATGCTGATTAATTTTTCAACAGCAATCGTCCCGGCCGTGTTCGTCAGATCTGGCCTCTGCGTCCGGCGCGCTCTGAATGAATCATAAGTTCCTTTGTACTTCACCAATAAACCTTTGCTTTACGGACTCAAAATTCTGTTTTAAAATATCGCCCGCTTAAGGAAACGTCATCTTTACTTTTGTAAATACCGACACTTCAATTTTTTATCAGGCGTCTTTATAATTCCACGTTCATCCAATTCATCCATGTTCAACAATATACCTACAGATTCGATCCTGTTAAATTTTTCTTATCACAATAGATTATTATATTAAGGAATTTTTAGAACAGATTATTTTATTAAATTCTGTAAAATGTGTTTGTTCAATGCATGCTGTATCAAATATTTTTATCTTAACACTCAAAACTCCTAAACATTTGGATTTATATACAATATTTTCATTAAAAGCATTCAGTTTGTTAAAGCGGATTACGTCACCTCCGATGTAAAACTCCTCCGACTATATCAAGCTCTCAGACCGCTCGTCTGCATATCTGATACGTTTGTACCTTGAACCCCTATAGATTCATTCCCATAAAAATATATGGTAAAAAGTTATTGTATGTATATACGTTTTATCGTGTTTCAGAAATAAGCGGTTTTTCCTGTTTCAGTGATCCCTCTGTTGTTAGAGAGGTCCGCTACTTACTACTCTGGTGGTCTCTTTGTTGATTAGACAGCCATTATAGTATAGACAGTAAATATTTTTATAAATGTACGACTGTTACAGTTATTGTTTTTACTCTGTATGATCCTTAAATCTTTATATATTCATAAAAGTTTTGAGACATCACGGCACGATGAGCAAAATGTATGCTCACACACTTATAAACAGAATAATTTATAAGTATCCTGGAGTCTGCATGGTTATTTTTGCACAAACTTTACTGTGGATTGTAACCAAAACCTTTTATACTTTCCAGACATCGAAGGCTTCTTTATTTAATCAATATTTCCTGAACAGCTTCGGCTTCCAAATCAGCTTTCATCAAACATATGACCCAATGTAGCAGACATACCAATCCTAGACTTCTCATGTAAAATATCAGTTTCATTAACTATGGAAAACCTCTCAGTACAAGTAGAAAAATGTATATTAAGGTCGATATAATAAAAGGAATCCGTAAGCATACGGATTTAATATAATATTATAAAAATGTAATATTGATATTGCATGTCTAAATACAATTTCGCGACTCTCATGAACCATGCATCTTTATAAGATTTGATCAGCTCGCAAAATGATTGGTACTATTCATTGGCTTATTATAATTCACGAAACCGAGGATCTTATCTATTTATATTACCCTTCGGAATCTAACCCTCGTCAAACATGTTCATTGCAATATGAAAATTTACCCGAAGGAAGGTTTTAAACATATTTGGTATTGGTGTTTTACTAGTAACCTGTCATCGCGTCGTGTTACTCGTGGAACATTTGCATAACTAAAATCTCAATTTTAAGCAGTAATCGTGATAATTGTTTAATTCAAACTTTTGGGGCATCAAGATGAAACATTCTATAGCTTAACTTAATGTACTTAACTTATAACGAACGTTTCGGAAAGTTTAAAGCAAATCCATATCGAAGCTTACTTTATATAAGAAAACGAAGACAGACAAATACATAGATTTAAAACAGTAATTAACGTTTAGATAGCTTACATCAGGATAGATGGATCACATAAACATGAAAGAAAACATTTAATAAACCAATTACAAGAAAAAGGTAAGTAGGAAATTGACTAGACAATAGGAAATGCAAGATTTCAAGCTTTAAAGAAAATTAAGAAATTTTTTTAGCTAAATGTTGCTGATTTTAGGGCAAAATATAGTTAGGGCTTACGTCTTAATTAAGCAAAAAACTTTTCGTAGGCTCGTTATCTGCGGTATGAAAGTGGGACCACCGAGAGCGCTTCCTGCGAAGGCAATCTTTTGATGCGCCGACGCGACGCGATCCAAGCACCGTGGTGCATTCAATATGAGCCAAAGACAAGCTCTATTGTTAATCTAGTTCATTTATTCCTATAGATTCAATTGAAAATCTTAATACTTTTGTTCTATAAAACTTGAAATATTACGTCAGAATACACTGTCGGATATTTTTTATAAAAATAAACATTAAATTAATCTAATTTTAATTGAAAACTGACGTTAGGGTGTAAAAAGCTCCACAACTTTCATTCATATTTATTTATTCGTATTCATTTAAAAAAGAACTAATTAAGTTTCTTATATTATTTTCTTTTTATATAACTGCAAGCAAATAACCTCTTTACCTGTTCTGCTTAATTTCCACTGTATTTTAAGTTTCACATATTTATAAAGAGAAACAAATTTTTGAATTATACCTATTGTCGAAATTGATATTACAATCCCACTAGTGACCTACGGTTTATGTTTGGAAACATCATCCACACTGTTTTGGGAATGAGTTTTAGTTCAGTGAATTAGAAACATATTAATTTGTTATAATAACTACAGCCAGGCAGTCAAAGTTTTATTTACCGCGCTCTTAATGAAATGTCTGTGGTAAATTTTATTTCCTATTCCGCAAGAACAGATCCACTTGCCGGGATGAAAAGAATTCTATATGATGACACACCATATAAGTTACTAATATGCCAAGTAGGTTATCCAAATCAATGAACAACTGATTTCATATAAGTAATCGTAAGTGATCAGATAATTCTCGTGATAAGTGGTCAGGCAGGAAAAAATATCCAAAAAATATGTTTTGACCTCTATATCGACCACAAAGCTTTCCAACATTTAAAAATATTTAATGTACAGATTCGGTCCCGAAAAAATTCTAGTATAAGTTATACATTAGGTAACCTAACGTGTTATTATGGATATGGAATAAGCGTAAGTAAGCAACAATGATGCCGCCGACGGCAACGGAAGCCATATAGAAACCGACGGGCATTCGCTCGAAACCGGAACACACGCTTGTACGGTTTCCCTCAATTCACCCACATTTTAATAGAGCACCATCGCATGCGTTATTTCTTATAGGTTTAACGCACAACTTCGTGTACATAGACTCAACGTTGCGATGTATAAAGCAAATCCTATTGCACATGCATGTTGCCTCGATGCCTTTCTGCATAGCGCTGAGCGTTACGTGGCATACTAACAAGATTAAGTTCGAACAAAACGATTCATTTATTTGCATTTATTATGCATTTGCAACTTTGATAACAGTATTTCTACAACCGCTCTCCAATTTAATTCATGAAACGAAACTTTCGGCTGGTTTGTTGCCAGAAACCAGAATGCCTTTTAGATACAATAATTTATAAGCAAAGCTTAAAAACCCGTGAATTGAAGAAAGGGTATCTATAATTACAACTTTTGGGTCCAAAATTGATTGTATCCGCATATTCATTTATTCGACACAATGGGGACGCGAGCTTTATGTGTTATCGGTGCGGTGTGCTTAGTCCAACAATGGCGTGTTACACAACATCCATAATGTCATTATGCTCCAGACGCAGCAAAAAATGAGAGATTATGATTCGAAGCTCAAAGCCATTTGCTATGACAAATAAGTTGGCGGATTACACCCGAATTACTCTCCCTATGAACATTCTGTTCGGTTAACTGCACCAGCTCGTTTAAGCGTTTGTTTAATGGTGCGCAGTGATAGTTTTCCAGAATTTAAGCTCTGTATTTACATTTAAGAATTATGCATTTAACGATCCCACAGCTGTTTAATATACGGTACAGTACCTATATGTATATGAATACAGTACATACGTACACATACGAATACAATACAATACCTATAGACGAAAACGTCGCTATTCCACGTATCGTTTTGTTTTTGAATATTTTAATAATTTGAAAAGAAAATTCGGTTCGTCTTATAAGCTACGACTCTTACATTACCGAAAACAGAAAAACGTAAGTTTAAAATGACACACAGGGAAACAAGTTAATTATGGACCAAAATTAAATAGAGGTTTAAATATAGCAAAATATTAACATTAAACATCTGTTTCTAAGATGAAACAGAGAGAGATATATATATATATATATAGATATATATATATATAATAGTTGAAACCAGTTTTTTTAGATAGAACGCGTTTTCCCTAGTTAGAACTAGTTTTTACTAAATGCCTTTGTTAAAACCAGAATTTAGGTTAGGTTAGGTTCTCGAGGTGATGCGCACGGTGTTCCCGCGTGCACCTCAAAGACTGAGGGATGAAGTAGCTCCAGATTCATCCCACACAGGGACGGCCTCTGTAGAAGAGCGAACGCCGTCGGGACCGCGAAAGAATGCGAGAACGTATCCGCAGTCCCGACAAAGGGCGCTCAGAGGAACACCGTGGGGTTTTAGCTGGTAGGAGTCCGACATATCCCCTCAGTCGCCGTCTTTGTGGGAGGGAGGGAGAGAGGTTCTATGCATATATAGAAGTATATACACATATGTACACTGTGCTTGCGGATTATTGCAAAGTAAATTAACACTCATTTAATAGATGTAAGACTATTTAGAATAGCAATACATTAGTCCCAGTTACAAGGATATTTAAATTATGTGTGAAGGTAAGAGCGTTGTTACAGGTAACGTGCCCATCAACATAAGAGCGCTTTATATTAACGCGCGTTAATTTTAATGCTTGGTATATAATTCGACTCAGTTACGTTTTATCTAAACATACCGCAGTTAAGTTTAGGATAGGAATAGCTAATTAACTGGGTAAGGAGGGACTTTGCAATCCAAGAGTATCGTCATCATCAACCTTCATAGAACAGACACCAACAAACTTCAACCTGGCTCCATTAACCTTGTTTGTTGGTCAATACACTACCAGCAAGGAAGGTTGGCTTGAAGGTTGACTTTAAAGTTTTGTAGTTGGTATAAGGTTAGAATCAAGAGGTAAAAGTTACATAAAACGTTCTCACACTCAGACCCCCGTATTGGGATTCCCGGTGTTACGGGTGGCATCGGTTATACAAAAATATGACATCAGAAGGTACCAAGCTTTCAAAACCAACTTTTAACTGTCAAAAATCTCTGCTCCGACTGGATATTGACCTCCTCTCAGAAAGCAGGATCTCTATGAAGTAGGTCACCAGAAAATCGTACAACATTATTTGAAATTAACCACAAAATTTGTATTATAACCGTAACATGTATACAATTAATATGCGGTTGACATTCGGTTTACCGCGCGGTTTATTTGAACGCATTCAACATTTTTGTATGTTTCCCTAATTATAATCTAATGGTAATGACATATATCAAAATAATGAAATTTAATTAATTGTGTGTAAAGCACTATCCACCCTTGAGCTCAAGTCAACCTCTCTTGCTTGTTGTGCATCCCTTTGGATAAAGGACGAGTTTGTGATGAACGGCCTTTCCTATTGGAGATCGCTGGTGTATGTACAACCTAGTTAATCCCGACGGTAATTGTATGGTGGTGGGGTGTTTTGCTTGTCTGGTTAGCTACCACCCTCTTTCTAAAACCGACGATGGAATGTTTGATACGTATTTGAGTCACAGTTTCAAAGAGCTAGTAATAATGTGGGTCCCCTGCTTCAATTTCGGTCGGTAATGCGTGATGCATTTGGTGTTACTGATGTCCATGGACGACGGTGACCACTTACAATTAGGTGGCTCGTCTGTTCGTTTGTCGCCTTGCTTAAAAATCTCAATAAGGACTTCAACAGAAAGAAAAGGTCATTATCCAAAAAATAAGTCCAATTATAACCCCATGAAAAATAATTAAATTACAATATAATTTACACATTTTCCCGAACGTTGGTACGTTTAAGCCGGCTTCGTTTATATCTTAAAGAATTATGACCATATAAAAATCATATAAAATCAATATCCTCGTCTCTATTGCTAATCGTGTATATGTTCAGCAATTGATGACAAAGTACTATTTTCATCTTTTCTTAAAGAACGTAGGATACTTTTTATTATGAAAAATTAGGAGTTTGTATATTAATTTTACTTCATTTTGGTATTAAATCAACTTTCATCATGTTAAGCATAATAAGTAACGCGTAAATCAATTAGCATCGCCCCAATTTTTAGTTTATAAATATTATAAATTAAATCAAGTAAAATGTTGCTATGACAGCATTTTTTTCAAGGTATGCCTTAATGTATTGACCCTGATAGAGTTGCAGACGTCTGTTAATTATTTCACCTTCTTTTCTTTGCTTATTTCATTACTATTTCTCGCATAGGTTTGAATAATACATAATCCGACAATTGGCTACAACGGTATCTTTTATTCCGTACATTATGAGACGAAAATCAGTTCTAAACCCGAGAGCTCGGCAGTGGAACAATTATGGGTATAATAATAATTATGATAAGGTATGGGCGTCGCTGACCTTGACTTTGAACTTTCACAAAATGAAATATCACCAACTTATTATAAGACAGAGATATTATAAGACATTTTTCAAATGATGTGAATAACACCTTTAACCTACTAAACTGAGTAGGTAAGACAATAAACTGACATAGTTATATATATATATATATATATCTCTCACGTTAAAATAAACGCATTTTAAAAAGAGTGGCGCGTTGGATAAATTCATTGTCACAAAGAAGCCATATACTTTAGTATAGTGTTCCCAGTCGCTTTAATATTGATCGCGACCTTTGTGCTTCGCCCCGAAATGTCCACCTTGCTTGAGGTCAAAGTTTTCAACTTGTTTGATAGTTACGTGGGTTGGAAAAACAACAGATACATGCGTATGCAAACCATTACGATGTTCGCTTATTCAATTGTATCGATAATTTAGATCAAAATCAAAGGTTTCATTACCCAACACCTAGCCAGTTGTAATGTATAGAACTGATGCACTCAAAATTTAAAGTACTTAAGATAACAATTGCAGTTGTCCGTTTTCGTATTTCACATTTAATTTCATAAGGTTAGGGGAACCTAAGAAATGTGTTTTTTATTTATTATACATTTGCTGCTGTTGTTATTGGGTCTAGTCTTAAATGGATAAGCGCACTAAGAGAAATTTATTTTTTTATATTTATTTACTCTTCACTTAAAGTCGCCTGTAGCAGGATCACTGCAACATTTTATAGTTTCCTTTAGCAATTGACCTATGTATATGTCAACCTAATTTGATTTAAGCAAGTTTAAGAAATATTTCTCTTACATCTCATTACGCTTTTGAATTTTAGTTAATTTTAATTAACTGTTATACTTGATTCTCGATTAAACTTAGTTAAACCCATCGTTTCATTGTGCCCTGGCTTCGGTTCCAAAAATACATATCAATTGGTATGGAAAAGAAAGGGTAGGGAAGGTAAAAACATTACCTACAGTGGGACTTCTTTTGTTTCACAAATAAAACTATAATTATTATGTATAATAGCTTACGCAGATTGTTATATACATAAAAAATATTGTTTGTTGGCCGATATTTCAGAATTTTATCATGGACAGCTGTTTTATCGCTTTAACAAGCGAAGGCTGTTGTGCATCACTTATCGCTCTTCACCCCACACGCAATACATTACGTAGTTAAAATTTAATTAAGGGTTTTCGTCCGCGGTTGCAATATTCAGAGCATCGTTTAACTGGTTTACCTATAGCAACAAATTTCAGTACAAATAAGGTAATAAAATCATATTTTTTATTACTGTCAATCTTCTAAACATGTACCTTTATGAAAATAATATATATTTTAATGTTAATGGCCAATAAAATAAACTAATTAGTGCCAACCGTATTACCAGGTATATATATATATATATATATCGGCACATTATAAGTTAAAACACCGAGTAGTACTCAATAACAAAACAAAAACAACGGGCAGAGGCAAATTAAAACACTCCCACCCTCAATCAACTAGTATAAAAACACGTGCAAAACCACTCATAGGACGTCTTCCGTTTCTGCTCCCGTAGCAGACGGACCCCTCCGACATACTCTCGAGTAAGTCATCTCATTTTTCGACTGCATTTCTGTGTCATCGACACCGCATCGACCGCGACTTATTTGTTGCCTTTTAGTGTTATTTTGTGTTGGCATCAACTAAGTATCCGTTTCGCGTTTGAGTTGGTGGATACCTAACGGTGACGACGAAACCAGCTAGCGTTGACCCGGTGCGCTTCTCAGTCCTCTCGGACTGAGAGAAACCGGAGACCCGATCCCACTGCACTGGGCCTTCCCAGGGTGACGGTTAGTGGCTATTTCCGCTAGGGATAGTCACTGTTTTCGTAGTCTTGCTCGTTCCATCTTTGTTTTTAGATTCCGTTGTTTCGTTCTCGAGTCTCTCCCTGCCGCGGCAGGGAGGATTGTTAGGAGGATGAATCCATCCGAACTAGGGTTCCTTCGTCGCCTCCTCGGAGCCCTGTCTCCGTTCCTCAAAGCGCCTCTCGATGAGGCAACAGTAATCCAAGCCCTTAAAACGACAAACCCACAGACTAACTCACCCGCGTCCCCTGATGCCTCACCGGCCCACGACGTCGAATTCTCCGACGTCCATTCTATCTCGTCGCGTAAGCGTCCGATCGAGTTCGATGGCTCGCTAGGGTTATCCGACGACGGTACCGTCACGCCGTCGCAGTCCGACGACCAGGCCTTCCAGCCGGTCGAGTCCAAGCGCACGAAGCGCCTTACAAAACGCGCCGCGAAGGCGTCCGCAGAGGGAAAACCCTCCCTTCCCTCCCAACCAGTCCCGCTCATGTCTATCGACACCAGCGCCCCGTCCTCGTCCAAACAATTCCCTCCTCTTAAACCAGCATTCCGTTGCTCACCCGTCCCTCCTAAAGTCAAGGCCCCGCCACCGGTCTTTGTCCGGGACAAGTCTATGTGGCTCAAAGTCACCCAGCTGTGCGCCGACAGCAAAGTTTTCTACACTCACGCCAGAGTAGTTGGCGAAACAGTAAAAGTGACCTCTCCAAACACTGAGGTTTTCCGTGCCTTTACGAGGCTTCTCACATTAAATAAAATCCCATACCACACCTACGCTCTTCCGGAAGAGCGCAAGGTGCGAGCCGTTCTCCACGGAGTCCCATTCGAGCTTCCTAATGAAGCAATCCTCGCCGATTTAGTCGCCCAAGGTCATCCCGTGGAAGCTGTGCACAAAATGTACAGCAACACGGGTAGACAGTATCCACTGGCTCTTGCCATTTTATCTAACACGCCCGAGTCCCGGAACATTTTCCGGGCCGACATGACCATCTGTGGTCTCTCCTTCATAAAGGTAGAGCCCCCGCATAGACGCGGCTTCCCCGGTCAATGCCATCGCTGCCAGCTTTATGGCCACGCAGCGGCGAACTGTTCCGCCAACCCCAGGTGCGTTAAGTGCCTGGAGCCCCATAGCACCAAAGAGTGCTCGCGCACACGCGACTCAGAGTTGCCCCTGGCCTGCGTTCTCTGCGGCCAAGCCGGCCACCCGGCCAAATACCGTGGCTGCCCTAGAGCTCCCCGACCTATCCCTTCCAGGACTGCCGCTTGGAAGTCCCGGAGAAATACCCAATCTGGCCCTCCGCCGAACACCGACGCGAACTTCCCTCCTCTGAGGACGCCTATCGCACCGCCTAAACCCGAATACTTTAATTCGTGGAGACGTACCGACAAGACCACGACTACTGTAGCTGCTCCCCGTCCCACCCCGGCCGCCCCGCGCGACCGGAAACAGGCCGAACCACGCGTTAGCAACACCGCGCAACCAGAGGGCAAGTCGTCCCTAGTCTATCGTCTCGTCTATGACGTCATCCGAAACGTCGACATCGCTGAGATCTCCGTCCTAACTCGCAAGATACGGGCGGCAACAACACCACAGCAGCGCCTTCTAGCGCTCGCTGAGCACAGCCATTTATTAACGTCGTTATAATGGCTCAAGCACTTAGTGCGCCTTCTTGTCACTCCGGTCGTACCAAACCTAAGGGCATCTCGCTCATCTCATTCAACACTCATGGCCTCCGCAACAACATCCCTGAATTAAATGAATTCGTTCGCAACAACGCCACAGACTTACTATTAGTTCAAGAAACGTTCTTAAAACCCGCCCACACCAAGGACCTATCAATTCCCGCGTACAATCTTATACGTAACGACAGACAAGACAGAACCGACACACGCCCCGGCGGCACCGTAAGCCGCGCAAGCGGTGGCACCGCCATTTACTTTAGAAAGTCGCTCCACTGTTCCCATATTGAGACTCCGACTCTCACGAACTTAGAAGCCACTGTTTGCAAGCTAGGTATGACTGGGCATCCGTCCCTGATCATAGCCTCGGTTTATAATCCGTCGGGAACCCCGCTTTTAAACTCAGACTTAGAGGCCCTACTCTCACTAGGAGACTCGGTTATTTTATTCGGAGATCTTAACTCCAAATACACGGACTGGAAGTGCCGATCGACCAACGCGAACGGAGTCAAACTCAGACAATTCATAGAAACACGGGACATCTATGTCCTTTGTCCTTCCTCCCATACGCATTACCCGGATAACGCGCTCAACTCTCCGGATATCATCGATCTCGCGTTAGTTAAAGGAGTCGCGCTCAACTTAAGAGCGATCGAAACGCTCCACGACTTAGGTTCTGACCA
>PDGT01000007.1:1276419-1288896 GCA_003671415.1 Megathymus violae | reverse complement strand
GCTGCTCCTGCGTTGATGTGTTCAATGCTCTGAATCTCCATTCAAGTGACACGAAGTAATTCTCACAAGATTGCTGTTTAAAGGATTAGGAAAGTAGTCTTGGACATTTTTGCTATTTCTAAACTGTATAACTTTTAAATTAATTTCCATTCGTTATTATTTTATGTTGGTCGAATCTAATACTGTTAGTATATTACAAATTCCTTTGTTTTACAAATATTTACCTTTTGCTTTGTTAATAAATGCTTTCGATATTATAATGTGTTTAACCCATTTTACTCTTTTATATATACATATATATATATATACCGATAAGTCTTGCCTACGCATTCAACAGAGGTATGCCAAAATGCATTTTCCAGCGTGAAAACAAATAGAAGATGGCTTAAACTCAAGAATGGTTAAAACCCATTACACCCCAAAACATATTATTGCAACCTACTGCTGTAAAAGCACGACATGTTACTTTTGGAAACAAGTTTTTAGTTAGTGGTCCTACGCTGACTGAGTGGAGATTGGAAAAAATTACATTGTGGACTTAAGTTTCAAAATGCTACTTTTTTATGTAACTAACGGCGTTTTTATGTAACTAACAAACGACGGCAGACGAACCACCAGTTGGTAAGTGATCACCATCCCCCATGGATATCACTGCGACCAAAACACATATGAAACATTCCACGATCAGTTTTACAAGGAGGGTGGTAGCTAGCCAGGGGGGCAAAATACCTTGCCACCATGTAAGTACCGTGGGGATTAAACTGGATGGTCAGAGCCAAGAACGCTTAGTTGAATCGAGTCGAGTTAGTTGAGAAATTAGAAATAATTAGATATAACAACAATAGTAACATTACACTGCTGAACGAACAAACGAATGTATCCAACTCGCCTTTACTGAGGATTTTTTAATAATAAATATCACCAAAATACATCAAAGTCGGTTTTCCCGGTGATAGTATGAATCTATCAAGAACAAGTTCAAGAAACCAGTCGACGAGTTGGGTATAAAAGGCCCGTGTTCGGTAGCAGGCGCTCACTTTGAAGTTGACACTCGTAGAGTATACTCAGCCTGAAGATGCTCTGTTTCGGAACGAAACACGTGTTGACGACGTTATGTATGTTGGTATATACTTTTATTTATCATAAATGCATGTTTTCATTTGTGGGAGAGAGGGAGGTTCTATGCATGTATAGTAGTATATAGCATCATACATTGTGCTTGCGGATTGTTGCAAAGTAAATTAATACTAATTTAATAACAATGAATTTCCGCAAAGTAAGGCCTGATACTATCAACTATATTAAAGTAAATTTCAAATCCGTATGGAAATAATTATGTCCTTCAAACAGTGCCGTTGTGACATTATGCAAATGTAAAAGCGAATTCGAACCCAAACTAATATTCAGAGTATGGGGCTGGATTTGAAACTATATATACACATACATACAGATATATTATTCATTTTAACTGTAACAAGTACTCATGATTTTTTACCGATATTTCAACCCAAGACGGCGAGACTGCGTTGGCGGGAAAAAACTTTAACCACTAGACTGTTACAACTTTACTCGTATTTCACTCAGATCCTATTAATTATATATATATAGCATATACATCAACATTAGTTCAGCGAAAAAAACAGCGAATAACCGTCTACTAGCGCTAGTTTCTTCTGTTTAAATTTGACTCTTCGGAGACTTGCCACCCAGCAAATCGCCTTTTTAGCTCCAATAAGGAAACTTTAAAATTTAAAGCCGGTCTTACCGGGATGGAACATTGTTCACTAGTGGCAAGCGATTAATTTGAATTGCAAAGTTTGCTAACAGGCTAATCGCACGGTCGGTCTCTACGAATACAGACCGTTGGCATTCCGTGGGCTTCCCTTTAATAACGTGGCGTTCTTAGGACAATCTGCATAACTACTTATTTTCTCACAGTACAATATCTTGAGAAGAGTAATATTGTTTATGTCTTGCATGTGTGTTATGTGTAAAAGGTTTACCGTTGTTAATTTATGGCCGTTTAAAATTTGGGGAATTTCGCCAATTCTGATCACATTCATCATTTTTATAGTTTTGTCAAGAAAATAGCACATAACTATAGGCCTAAATAGGCCTGTCATGGGTACCTTGTAATATTCATACTTATATCTGAATACTTTTAGTGTACACTTTTAGGTCACACTCAATACTACAAAACTTTATGTCTAACTGTAGTTTTTCCAAGAGTTAAATAGATAAATAAAATTATATATGTTATGAAATAAATGTTCGCATAGGTAGGTACATAAAATAAAGGTAGTTTTTTTATAATAAAAGCTCGGAAACAGTCAGGTGGTAAATGTTCACCACGGTCAATCTGCAATATCAGCGGTTTCACGGACAAATTGCCAGCTAAAAACAGCGGTCAATAAACCTATTTGTTAACCAGCTATCGAGCACTACAGCCGGGTACATAGAACACGTTTCACGGATAATTTTGAAAAAAATTGACAAACAGGTAGATAAAAACCTCTACCATCGTGAATGAAAGCCTGCAAAATTACGCTGGGTAGTCCCCACAGAACTACAGGTATTATTACAAGCAAAGGAAATTTAACCTAGCCTATTCGAATGTTATCTACGTAACATTTTAGCAACTGATAGTGACTATAATTAGTCTGCACCAATTTATTGCACTTATTAGGAGCTATGTTAGCTGAAAGCTATTCATTTAAATTGCAAACATAGTAAGCGCCAGCGCTTAAACGAAAATAAACCGCGAGCTCGTGGCGCGCTTCACTTGAGACGATTTGCATTAGGAAAGTTAACGAAAAATCAAGCAAGAACCTCGACACGAGATAATGCATAATCGACCTTACGTAATTTTTTCTTCGTTATGAAAAATATAATAGAACATACAAAATATCCGTTTTATAATTATAACCAAACTAAGTTTGATTTTATTCTATCATAGCTTCGTAGCGGTTGTATTAAAAAAAATTGTAAATTAATATACGATAAAATCTGGATCCTAACCTTTTTAAAGAGATTTTACTGTTGTATTGTTTTAAATACATAATTTTTCTCTCTGAACAAATTTATAACACACAAACGTAATATTAGATTACGTTACGTTACGTAAATATTAGGATATACTGATATTTTATTTATATATTTATTTGAATTTATCAATGAGAACTAGGCACAGGAAAATTCAAAAAATATTTTATCCTGTTCATAACATTATTCGATATCAGGAAACGTTAGTTATCCATAATGATACTAATTTACGATTCCATTGTGGAAGTTTTCGCATACAGATCACGGTTCATCTATTTCTATCGGTAAGGGTAAGGGAGACTATCATAAATTAAATTTAATGACAGATTTAATGAATTGGATAAAATATAATGTAAAAAATTGTATTTCGGAGGAAGAATTTTACGCAAAAAATAAAATGATAAATAAATACCTTTATACAGTTAAATATCAGATTTATTGTATCTAACTAAAGACTACTGGGTGGAGTCAAATTACTATAAAACTTAGGGAAGTTTAAAGAGAGTTCAATTTTATTCATAAAACAAATATAAAATCAATTGAACTTTAAATCTCCGCATAATGTTCATACATGCACAAAAAACAGTCGACGATGGACTGTTTTAGTTTCATTTCACGTATTTTAAAATTCACTTAGCAAAATGCAGAAACAGGTAAACTCAAATACTGTACTTCGTTCACCTTTATTGGCATAGTAGTCTGTGCTGGCTTTTGAACCAGTTTACCAACGGGATTTCCATAAAAATTATAAGATTTAGTTCTACAAAATTAATACTAAATATTTAAATCATAAAATAAATTTGCTGTGTATTCTATAAAACTATAAACACAGATTTGACTAAACACTGCAATATTTCGTATGTAAATTTAATGATATTTTACTAGGACTGAGATTGCGAGTGTATCTTTAGTGCTCCGTTTTACATTAAATAGTAAGTCTACCGACAAATTAATTGTTAACATTCGCTTTATGAGTACACACCGCGTTATTGGATAGTCCGTCACGTCTAAGTTGTAATTACTGACTACAGAAAATAATACGTCTTTACTGCAAATCGCTATGCTTCTTTTCAGCTAAAACTGTTGATGCAGTATTATTAATATTTCAGGGCTTTCTGTACACATAAAAAATTAAGATTTTATTTAATTTGTAAAAAGCGGTTTCGGCGCTTTTCCCTTGGCCGACAATGCGTCAGAGGCACCCTTGGTGTTGCAACGTACATGGACAACGATGATTATTTAAGAGTACCATCGCAAGTGATCTTTCTGTTCGTTTGCAGCATTACAATAAAATAAAAATTTGTGTCCCATATTTTTTTTTTAAGAATTTTCAGCTTTCAGTGAAATAATTATTTCCCGATTGTTCAGCACCAATTGATATAGCTACTCACGCTTCATACCTGTACGCACTTCAACCTGCGCAGCCATATAAAAGAGTGAAGCACAGTAACGCGATAAGGCCAACGCCGGCCGCCTTAGACAATGGGGACATGCGCCTAACTTGTCACGTACATCGTGACAAGACTGTACCCTCACTGCACTGTCATTACAGTACGTGGTTATCCGCAGGTTGCTATACACAATATGTTTGAAAATGCCACGTCACATTATTGAGCTTTAAGTATTTTAATAACAGGAAGCGCAACATTCACTGGTTGTGATATCTTTCAAAGAATCATCTGCTCGAAATGACTGAGCGAAGTTATGGAAATTCAACGTTCGCTTGCGAATAACACGAATGTTAAACATGTTTGGATAAGATTTAAAAGTAAACGTAGTTAACTTTTTAAATTAACGACTGCCAAGTATTTGTATAAACAGTATTAAATTTTGTACAATGTAACCAAATATTCAAGTAACTGAAATAGTGTAGCTGATTTAGTAGACGTCTGAGATTTAAGTAAAAACATGATTGTCGAGAATTTTAAGTATATTACAATTGTAAGTATAATATTTTTGTAACGCACTGCAGCGCAGTCTGCTCCTGTATACGAGTACGCCATTACGGAGGTCAGTTACAAATCATCATTAATGGCTTTTGCATTCAGTTTTGTAAAATATGTTGGGCAAAAAAATTATTATTAATTAATATTAACATAGTTTACAAGTAACAAGTATTTCTTGTTTTCAAACTAGACTAATAACTAATAGAAAATGGTTTATCCTGTACGAAACGTTTTGCACGTAGGTATTTATGTATAATAGTATTCGAAATTAAAATTCGAAAGTTAAAAAAATATATTAATGACACTAAATCTCGTCTATAGTACACCAAACAACACTAAAACTAAGACAATCCATATACAGACAGACGAGAAAATGGGGTACAAAGGGTTTCCATCACGTATTAAACATATCGATTATGATATGACTTTCATCATGAAATGTATGTAGAGTTTGATGTAAATGATTCTGTTTATCGTGCTTTAATGTAGCTTTCGTGAGGTAATTAAGTAAGCTGAACACGTAAGTGCAGGACCTAATAATACTAAGAACAACATGGAAAGTATCAACATACTGCGTTCAAATCAAAACAGTCTAAACTGTTGGATTTAACAGCTTGAAATCTTACTGATAAGTTATTTATTAAGTATTAGCAAATACTAAAATATCGTATATCAGAGAATATTAATGCAAGAGGAAACTTATTTGCAAATGTAATATGCCAGGGGTCGACAACCTTTTGAGTCCGAAGAGTTAAAAATTACAAATTACAACATTTCAAAGTTTTTAAAGAGCCGTTAAATTTTTTCTTGCCAACAATAAATAGTACTTGGATAAATAGTTTTTTTTATAAAAAACTAATCTATTTTTTCATAAGAAAAATACGACGACGACGTCGATGACGGCGTGTGTCACAGGGGAGGGGTGCGGCGAGAAGCGGGTACATGTGCCTGAGAGATAGAAATAGTGCCTAATCCTCGTTAATCGATTCAGAACTTTTTTTTCAATATAAAATAAATAATATTTGCGTATGGAACTAAAGAGCCGCAGCTTCATATCCAAAGAGCAGCATTTGGCTCGCGAGTCGCAGGTTACAGACCCCTATACTATACCATTATTGTGATAATTGTACGTAATGTAAATAGCACTTTCATCCTTAAATCAAATGCCCCGTTCCCCCGGAATCCCCCGCCGAACGCAAATGGATGGCTTTAGGTATCTTTTTTACAGATTTGGGATTGTCTACCATCCAGCTTAATACTTATACATAAAGGGAGAGGGAATTGATGCTTATTTTAGAATAGTATCGTGACAGTGAATATTAACTTCACAAAGAAACAACAAAGTTACAAAAAAGTATGTCCATTTATTAAATTAAATGTAAAATTTTATGTTCCAATTTTTCTTTAACAGTTTGAAAGTTTTATCGTTTTCTTTTTAAAAGTTCTATTTTAAAAACAAACCAATTAAACTGTTCGTAATAATTATTACCTTAAAGAAATTACTGTGAACGATAAAAACGGAATTTTATTAATATTTCCTATCTTCTAGGAACATATTCAACAGTCGACGACGTATATTATCGTTAGATAGCAACTATTAACTACGTCGGTGGTGGTAAAGTTATATAAGAAATATATTCACTGATTTATCTCTGGAACATCGTAGTATAAGCCGCTGCAGCCTTCCTTAATTGTTGTGAAATATCTATTCATGTCGCCAGCAACCAAAATGTACCGACGTGTGCTATACACTGCGAAATATGTATGAGCCAAAGGGTCTATCGCAATAATTATCTCTGCATTAGGCAGATGACAAGAACAGAGTACGTTACTCGTGAACGTTATCAGGGCGGACGTCTATTGTTTTCCGCTTTATATAAATACACATATTAAGTCTACAGGACTTACCCCAACCCACATTTATATTACAATGGTAACTCGGAACAACTTTTCAATCATTAAACGAGAAAGATAGACAATGTGTTCACATTAAACAGAAATAGGTAAGAGAGTAATTTCGGAATGAAAACTACGGAATAAATTTTCAAGTATTTGTTCTGTATGCCGGATTAAATCCATGTTATCACTATACAAATGTTTCGGCCGTATTGGGGCGGCCTAGAATACTCCCCCAATCCCATGCTGACAAAACAGGGTGTCGTAAGAGGCGACAGAAGGCAGCCTGCTTGGTTATAGGGCTTCGCGTAAAGATTATATTATCAGTATTATTATTAAATCATTAATATTATTGCTGGTATTATTATCTTTCCGTAAAGCCTGCCTGGCTAGCTACCACCCTCCTGCTTGAATCAGCCACCTAACGACTCGTCGTGATCCGACTGGGGGCTTGAGAGACAGTTCTTTCTTTTTTACCTTCTTCACATTTACTGGCCGACAACGCATCCGTGATACCATTGGTTTTGCTGATGTCCATGGGCGACGGTGACCATTTACCATCAGGTGGCTCGTCTGCTCGTTTGTCGGTTATTAACATAAAAAAAAAAGAAATACAACATGATCATAAATTGTAACCGCCTACCATAGTTAGATGTTGACAATTCCTATCACTTCAATGTGGTGGTGCTCTGTAACAACTGGTGTAAAACCAAATCTGGATCCCACCACTGGTTCCCCGCCAAACAAAAGTATGGATTAATCCTGACAATCCTGACAAAACGCTCTAGTACAATATTCCGACAATAAACGTCGAAATAAGACATTGTAGCTATTGTTTAATCATTACTATTGTGGAGTGATTTGGTGAAGGTCCTATCTAAGTATCATGAGCTGGAGGAATAGTAATCTATCCAGTTTGGTTTTTCTACTTGTAGGAGTTTGTTGCACATATAGTACACATACATTTTCACAGAACTTTATTTTACGGTATTAATCAGCAAACAAACAGATGGGTCATGTAATGGCATCTAGTCATGTCGTCGTTTATGCCAGTCTGCAACACCCTGGGCATTTGATATACTCCCGGATGCAAAAATCTAATCCACTTGACAAATGACAACCTGCATTAAAAACATTTCATGGTTTATTTGTAGCAGGAGAAAGGCAGATAGTTAAGCGGGAAAAACCTTATGGGCGTGAGTAACGTTTGCATAAAACTGGGTGCCCAACGAGCTCTAAAAGAAGGCACTTCACATTGTTTATAGATCTGTTATTCAGTAATATGTAGGTACCACGAGCAGGGAAAGATTGATTAAACTCAAGGATGAGTGTATAAAACCTAATTTACTGCAACAATCTTCATTTAAAGACATTTTATTAAATAATGTGTAATTTCACTCTGGTTTACGTAACGTCACATTCACAGATATAGTAACACGTTTACGATGACGCTATGGATTCGATTTAGATAAATTTAAAGACTTGTGTCCATAAACGTAAGTAGTTGAGTACGTACCTACTCGTAATACGTCCCATTCACCCGTACAGAAGAATAAGACTAGTCTTCAAATAATCTCGCTATTAAGCTCTGAGACACTTAATAATAAGTCGCAGTGATTCGATGTCAAGTAGCACAAGGCTTTGAATTTAAAACTCATGTTTTATATTTTTCACTATATAAAAGAAACTTTTAGAATTTATTGCTATTGTATAAATTGAAATGTGAATTGATTTTTACATTTGTTATCGATGATTTTTAACTAATTTTTTTTTAATAAAAATAAATTAATTTAAAGAAGCAATGTTTAAAATATTATCATGAAAATTGGTCTAATGTTGCCATTTAAATTTAATGATATTATTAATATAATATATATAAATAGTAACATATAATAAGACATATTATATTAAATATTTAATACTTAGCAAATTTATATTATAATAAATAAATAAATTTATATAAAAATTGTGATTCTCGTTAGGGAACGTCAATATATAACTTTTAAATAAAATGTAATTTAACAAGTCAGGCTTCTTTTAAGTGTATGTACGCGTTATTTATGTCCCTTTGTGTAATGTTATGTATTTAAATAATATTGCTGAACTTTTATTTTGCGCTATTTATTGCTTATAAGGTAAAATTCTTAAAACAGGCCGATTCATTTTGTGTTATACTCTTATTATGTTCTACGAAATTCTGCTAGAAAGTTAATAAATACTAAATGGAATATTTTAAATAACATGTCATTAATTAAATATACAATCGAATGAAATCGTTATCAAAACGTAAAATTTCATTTGAAAACTATCAAATTTTCTTAAACCACTCAATGATTTAATTCAGCTGCAGTGACCGTTACAGATTGAGTTAATCCTGTATAAGAGGCTGATTCATCCTTCATTCATTAACCTTAACAAGATCTATAAGTTGATCCTTTCAAAAAGTGTACTACTTATTCAATGATTACTACAACTTAAAATAAATAACAAATTCATTGTCTATAACTTTCACAAAAAAATATTATTATCTAATCGTAACGGTTTCATGAAGCTGCTTAATACATCAAATAAAATTTTACTCCAACGATTAAAATTTAAGATTTAATTTCGTAAGATAAACAACAGTACAACCATAAGTAACAATAGATAAACTGACCGATTTACCTTATTAGATTCTAGTAATAGTTACCCTTCACTTCGAGAAACTTGATGATTACATTCACAAATAATAATGAAATATTTATTGTTATTTTATTTTAGTCTTTGAGATTGTCGCATACAAATAGAGAGATAGAGATTTTTTTATCATATATACAGAATTTTTTCAACGTTTCTGTTTTATTTTATGTGATAGATAAATCGGTACACTTCATTTTCATTTTAGATAGTCACTTTGGAGACATATACTAGCAATTAATATCAATATTTAGTTAACGATCTCTTTAAGTTTGCCGATTTTAATTTTATATACTTTCTACATGTATTGTGAAGTTTTCAATGTGACTTATCTTATATCTTGTAATTGATAAATTCAGTGGTCTCTTTAATTGGTTTGAATACTCCCAGCTCAATTATATATTCTCCTTTACGCTTCAGTTTTTTTTATTACTTGACCAACGCTATACGATAAATATTATTTCTGACTATAATAATAATCAGAAAATTTCAAAGATATCAAATATTTTATATTAAATGCTAACCTAAATATCTTTAAAAATATTTTCTAAGTTGTTCCTCTTCTCTATTTTATGCTGAAAATCCATAGCATTATATAACCTGAAATTACGTTATCTCTTCGCATTATATACAGTGTGAAAATATATGTAACATGTAAGAGAACTTGCAATGTTGTTATAGCTGTCCTCTCTTCAGAAATTATAAAAAGGATATTCTTAGAAATCCCTCAATACTTTCACTCCCCCCACGCTGTCACAATATCATGACCTAAATAAAGAAGGCATTGTCATCTCCGGATCCGATTTATATAAATCACCTTGGATTATTTTCTTTGAAAGAGTCGACAAATTACATCCAGATTTCTTATGAAAGCAGCGAAGTGAAAAAATTATTCCTCCCACTTCCGATGTTCCTGGAGGTGACAAATAACAATTGGCTGGAATTCAATATAGGCATCTGGATGCGGGCTTCGCGACGTGGCGTGACGCATCCTACCCACTCACGTATTCCAAAGTTGTACGGATCATTGTCTTGTATTATTATCATTCTAACCCAACGTCTTATAACTTGTTTTAAACGACAAAAACATTGGTCGAATTTTGTCGTTTTGTAATTGTTTGTTTGTTTAGATATGCCGTGTTTATTGTTGTGATAATATACAATTTGTTATTTGTTATACACAAAATATTTATTCTACATATCGGAGACGGTCATGAATACAGTTACTAAACTGAAATCGGCACGAGACCCGAAGTGATGGCAGCACCGTCGCTATGACTCAACACTCGATAACTTGTTGTTTTACAATAGATCGTAGGTAAAGAACAAACGCGATGGCAGGACTCGTGTTTCAACAGTGCCGGATAATATCTCTCCGCCAGAAATTGTTACTCGTTTTATTTGTGATTATTGTTAAAACAGTGAATTCTTATGAAAAGGTTTCTGAACTTGAACTACCAATTATTACCCCAGGAAAATGTCTAATCGTGATATAAGCTCATTGGAGCTAGACCGTGTTTTACTTTTGATGTCTGAGCCATGGGCGATTAATACTATTTCCGAATTTGATAATAATAATAATAATATATAAAATATTATTAACGGGATAAAAATTGATGGTAAGATTATTATCACAATCCATAACTGTCACTGTCCGACTAATCTCACAATGAGAGAGCCAAAGTCATAGTTCACCTTGTTGGCGAAGAGCGGATTGACAGTACAACCTTTGTGAAAACCAGTAAAAAAACAGTCATGTTGTATCACGATGTTAAATAATTTTAAATACCCACTTACTTTGAAAATCTGTGGTGCAAAAAGTTGAGTACTACATGCAGGACACCGACATACAAGCCATTCAATCATCGTTAAAAAGTTTGAATTATATTTTAGAAATATATATTTATTTCTGTTCTTCTTGTCATCGTAATATAGATAGACTTCCTAACATTAGAAATAAACAATCCTATAGACAGTATTATGTAATATTAAAAACTAGAAACACAACCTGATAAAAAGAGAAAATTCATCTAATTATATACTTATTACATTCTCTTTCCATTAGCGCCCACATTGGTGAATAGCTTGACCACTAAATTCAATTACGTTTCAACGTATTAATCGGGACTTCGGGGTCGACTGAATTTAAACAGAAGTCTCTTATCCCAAACTTCACTACAAACTCCAATTCCGTTTACTGTTGCTCGAATTAATTGCAAATTATCTACAGTCGGAAGAAATTCAAATACAGAATCTAAATTATATCACAGACAAATAATATGATTTAATAATACTTTATTCATATTTGAAATATTGTTTGCAATATTTAAAATATAGATTCAATTAAATTCAAATCTGAAACATAACACAGATATTTACTACTTCTAGGTAGTAAATCAGAAACTTAGAAAATTTCAATAATGTTCCCGAAAGTTTTAATGACATTTTTGAGATCTTGTTGAACCACTACAAATTATGACTCTATAAAAAACTCTTAATTGAAATTATAATGTAACTCAACTATATATTTCTTACAATAGCCCAAAATTATCTAAAAGCGTGAAATATCCATTACAAAGGGACATTATAAAGGGACATGATGAAATTTTTAAGATTATTCAATAGTACCTCACCAAGTTGCCTCCCACGTTGCTTCTAAAAACCAATGTCAATTGATAAGATTGCAGTTTATAATTTATATCTTTATAATATAATAGCAAACCGCCCAACTTCGTTTGGGTGAGGAAATTATACATACTATAATATTTATAAAACATGCCTGTAAATATTATCAGTAATACAAAAACCCCATCTTTCAGCCATATTTTATATCTTGAAAATTATCAAGTATATATATAAATATATACATATGTATACATACATATGTATATATATATATATATATATGTATATATAT
>PDGT01000007.1:1236338-1276385 GCA_003671415.1 Megathymus violae | reverse complement strand
ACATATGTATATATATATATATATGTATATATATATATATATATGTATACATATGTATGTATGTATATACATATGTATACATACATACATATATAATATTTATTAGTATATTCCAAGTATATTTTATAATTCTAAAACAAGTTGCCCCAGTTCTCCTTAACGTAAAATGATATATAATAAGTCGCAACCTTCACGGAGGATGCTCAAATGAAATTAAACTGTTCGTTGACTGCCGAAGGGACCCGTTGTCCATAATAATTAATACTACTTAGCGGAAGTCGGTAACTTGAGACGAGTTATAATAATCCGAGACTGTACCGGACAGTTCTGGCAGTCAAATTGATACGATCAACTATTAAGAGATTTTATTTTGCTTATGATTATTAAATGTTTAAACATCCTTGTTCTCGAATGAATGCTATAACAGCTGTCTCGAAACTTGGTATATTTTAAACCCTATTATCGAATAACTATGCTAGGTGAAAAATTGGAATATTCCGTATCGACAACTCATATATATTAGAAACCTGTTGCTATGTAATAAACATATTTGTTAGTCTAGGAAAATAATAATCATTAATATATTATTTGCTTATCGTAATCAATACTAATTCCGTTTGTTAAGTTTCTAACGGAGATTTTTTGCCGATTGGTTCATTTAAAAATTTAAGTTGGTCATTACTATTTTGAGACTTACCTCGTGGCTTGCTTCCTGTGTCTAAACGTGATGAGAATTTAAAATTATTTTTTAGCATTGGTTTTTAAAGACATAACACATGCCATTATGATATTCCTACATTATTCCAACAGATATATGAACAAAGAATACCATAAATTTCTATCATAACAAAATTTAATTTTTATCTCAAAGATTATCGTGGTTACTTAGTTTTTAATAAAAAATGCATTGGTAATATCTGAGGTAACGTGGTAATTATGTGTAATTTTATTGAATAAGCAATAACTACCAATGTTGATCAAAACTATTTTTTGTTTTTTGATTTGTTCCATTAACATGAAATTTACTGTGATGTGAACCTAATTTATTACACTATCGACAGTTTTAACGATTCGATTATGTACTAAATTTTATTTAACTTTTCATAATCAATTATAGTTATTATATTTAAAGGAATTCTAAAAGGAGGTGGTGCTATTTCATACTACGAAAAAAGTATGTAGATATTCCATTGAACCACAGAAATTAAACTTACTGAATTAAAAATACATTAAACCGATAAGTTTCTTATAAAAAATTTAAGACCTTAGTACACAGGAAATTATATAACAGCGCCATCTTGCAACATATAAATTACCAAACTTAATGGAATTTTAATGATAATTTACGAAAATGATTTCTTCCTACTCTAATAATCGTTAAGTTTGGTGAAGCAGGTGCTATTATTTACATAAGAACATAATAATATACTATTGTTTACATAAGAACATGATAATATATTATTGTTTGATCGCAAGGTAATTGATGTCAAGCGGATGCAACCATTTGAGACGTCTGCTCAATTAAGTAACCAAGAGCACATCAGAGCATAACTCAATCTATGTTTTCTCATAATCTATTGTCTGTTGTACTTCAAGTAATCTAACAGCGCGGTCCAGTATTCTTGTGAAACTTCAACGCTAAATTCTTTATTTCCACATTTAATAGGTCACGGAAAAATCTTTACCAAAATGGATACATTCAACTTTTTATTTATTTAACCAATTGACAACAGAACTGACGAGCCACCCGATGGTAAGTGGTCACCGTCGCCCATGGATATTTGTAACACTAAAGTCATCACTGATGCGTTGTTGGAAGAATAAGAAGAAAGAAAGAGTAATCTAGAAACTTTGTAGTTTCTTAAGCTACGAATATTTTTAAAAGTTTTGGAGATTAATAATATTGTATTAAAACATTCGGTGTGTACAATGGTCTATATTTAATTTATGACATGGAAGTAAGTACACTTCTCTTTGGAATCGTGGGTAACTATGTAATTGGAAAATGCGTCAACAATGCAATACCAAATTCACGTGTCACAGTTTGGTATGATATATTTACATATGTGTAAAGTTATTTACTTGAGACGAGCTGGCGTGAATACAAAACAGTTGTTCAAAAAATCATGTTACATAATACGGTAATGCTCAAACGTGGGTGAACCTGGATGTAGCATTATATTATCCAGACGTCTTAATCATTAATATATGCCACTAGACATTTACAAACAAAACATAAAAATACTTAAGGCACAAAATTGTGATGAGATATATTGAAGTAACTACTCAGGAACCATAGACAAAAACAATCAGCATCTGTCCAATTTCAAAATCCATCAAAATATTAAAATATACACACATACTTTTGTGATGAGTCTTCGTGACTAAGACTCAATCAATCGACCATATTCATCGTTTTGGCCTAAGTGCATATATGATATCGCATTGGCTCAACGCCTGTAAATTACTAACCCATACAATTAAACATAATGATGTGACTACATTCATAAAGATTTACATGTTTGGTGCGTCGTTATTTACATTTTGTTTAATTTCACGGAAACAAGTGTCAAATTTTTGATCTTATGCCAATGATTCCGATACTTATCCATACGTCAGTTGAATTTGTTCTTATGAAAACCAACGTTCATTTTTATTAATTCATAATACTTTTATCTATTTTATATTACGTACTACAATAGAAATATAACGTACATCTCAGTATTAGCTGATTTCAATAAAAAAAAATGCGTTTTAATTTTTACTTTTTTGGTTGTAGGTAGCAGGTAATGATAAAGATTTTCGTAATTTTTTTATGATATATTGCAAATCAGTCTCACTCGAAAAAGCTAACAGCTTAGTTACTAACAGCGTAAGTACAGGATAGCCTAAGGATAGTGAACATTTTGTAGAAGAAAACTCTCGAATACAAAACCAAGTAACGGAGTTGGAAATTATTGACGCAAGCTTGTGATAGCATTATTATATGTATAGAATATAAAAATTCTACATACCTACTGATTCTACATACCTACTGTTATACCGATAGCCGAAAAGATAATGTATTAATAAGAAAACCATTTAAAAACCAAAACTTTTTTTAATGAAACAAATATAATATTTGAACACATTGGATTAACATTTTTTTTATTTATACACACTCACACCGATTATGCTGATTAATTTGGTATGACACGATACCTTTTAAAAACCTCGCCGATATTAAGGGCATTTAAGCAGTTAGAAAACAATACAATTAATATATAGAACAAATTGAATATCAATAATTAGTGGATTCCTATTACCAAACGAGTGAGTGACAATTTTAATAGTAGAAAATTCCTTAACTGCTTCAATTTTGGTTTACATAACATAATGCAGGAAATGTTGAATACTGCCATTTTATAACACTATATGAATACTTTTCTTGATTTCTGAATGAACACAAAAAGACATTAATTTCATAATCTGAAAATCAATCACTGAAATATGGTTCCATGAAACCCATTCAGCGCCTTCAAGAACTCAAAATGCATGTTTTCAATTTTTATTCTTCTGCTAGCTGGGTCCGCGACTTCGCCCGCGTGGAAATTAACAAAAAAGTTATTTAGTAGAAATAAAAGTAGCCTAAGTTACTCCTTATTACATCAGCTACCTGCCAGCGAAAGTCCCGTCAAAATCGGTTCGGCCGTTTCAGAGATTAGCCGGAACAAACAGACAGGCAGACAAAGAGACAAAAATTGTAAAAAATGTTATTTTGGTATATGTACCGTATATACATTCATATGCATGTAGTAAAAAGCGGTTATTTTAATATTACAAACAGACACTCCAATTTTATTTATTAGTATAGATTTAAGGCATATTCGTATATCAAATACCGAACTCTGTCAAATGTCAAATTACTTATATACTTATAAATACTACAGAATACTACTAAATTTTCATTCATTTTATTTTTGACTGGAGATTGTGAATATGTACCTATTTCACACTGATTATGAATTTTTACCTTAAGAAATTACCATAAGTGTATTCCTACTGAATAAGTAACTCGCTCATGTCCAGCTCGCTTTCGACCCGGTGATAAAAAAAAATATGTTTTAGAATATAAAATTCATAAGAAAGTATATATATTTTTTATTTTGGGTATACCTATTAAAAAAAACATTCAAAAAGCGGGGACCTAAATAGTCAGGCTCAAGATGAGTTGAAGTCATTACGTAATGCTCGTTTTGTTGCACGTTGCTGAAAAGGTAAATGAATACTTTCCCGTCTTTCTTTGTATTAAGATATTTTATTGTCGAGAAGGAAACGCTTTTCGTTCTTACTAAAAGGTGCTTTACCTTTAAACATTAAGAAAAACTGTTTTGGGAGTAATCAAAACTCATAGAATACCTGAAAAGATTTGATCAAGTAATAAAATGTCTCATTGTAATTAATGGAAAACACTAAGGCGGAATGTAAAAGATTTTAATGATGACACAAAATTAGTGGGTTAATAAAAGTGGGACCCCCATCTACCGTACGCTCAATGATAAGTTAAGTATGATACATTTTAAGCTTTGCAATATGACTTAAGTATTGTATTTATTAGTGCAATTAATGTAATTCGTGCTTTACTCTGAACTGAATTGAATTGAACAACAGCAGTGAAGTTTAACCAAAAAAACTGCATACAAAATGTAACTTACAAATTCAATAAAACTTAGGAACAGTTTAGGATGCGATAATTTTTTTCACACGTAATAATCACACCCCTAGTAATTCTTCATGCAACTTCACGCTTCATATTTCTGTCATACAACAATTTAGAGTACGAGAATTTTAGTTTCGACTTGAAGAGTGCAGTTTGTCAAAGACTCAATCCTCAAAAGTAGCACTATAATTCCAACTGGCTAAATCAAGTTAAATATCGCTAATTTAATCTAAATTGGTTGACCATCGGCTGCAATTGTCGTTTAATACCAGGAGGATTGTACAAAATTGCTTCTACAGAAACTACATAAGAGCTAAGGTAACATACTATAATCTTAATATAATTGTGCTTATATCTCCATCTTACTAGAACTGGTTTCAAATAGATCAATAGGGCAATTCATATAATATAACGACTAAGGCGACGTGATTGATTCCAAACGAAATTGAAACGTGATTGAATCCAAAAGGACATCAATACGAAATAATTTCAAAAATATTCTTATTCTTATCGTATCACGCCAAAAATTTAAAATTACTGACAACAAAGAGCAATCCCAATATTATAAGTAACTCTGTTTAAGTGATCCTACTTACTTGGTTAAACACTTAAATATCAAATAACAAAATAATTCATAAAGCTAAATGTTATTTACATTTAAAATGGTTTTATTCAAAGAGTGCAGATTGCTGTATTTTTTTTATTCATAAAGTAATGCAAAAGTTCAAAGTTACCTGAGACAAGTCGGGATCTTCTTCAAGTTTTTCCGCGATGGTCAGCTTATTGTCGGCGGCTACGAAAGCTGCCCAAGTCACAAACAATATCACATAAAGTGCACCCATTATTCCGGGTTACGCAAACCATCCAAAATCACAATACTACACTAACATACACCCGCGGAACACATCTGCGACGAGATTGTTTCGAAGCGAATTGAAGTACGCGCGGAGTAAGAGGGCGCGCGGTAGTAAATGCCGGGTGCGGGAGGCACTGACGCGTTGACGCAGATGTATATCCTTCCCGCTCACGCACGCGTCCGTTGGTCAGATAAAATGGTCATAAAACCATAGAAGACTGTTCAAAAAGTAACGATGTTACGACCTTACAGGTAACCGAAAGCGTCTTCTTAACTTAAACTAGCCTGTCAGCTTTCGACCATCCACGTGACTTGTATGGCCAGATGTCTCTAGCCGCAATGTCGTTTTGCGGTTATGGTTTCTAATGTTTCTATTTAAAAATGTTTAAGAAGTAGGTAAAGTGAATTCATAATCTAGATCACTAACGGTATTTATTCACCTGTGTCAATTGATTTGATTCTTTAAAATTGTAGTTAATACCTGTGAATTGTACTGCAACGAAACAAATGAAGTGTAATTGCATTTTCAATATAAATTCCGTTATTTGAATGAAGTAGAATAAACTTAGTCGTTGTACTCTTAATGTATGATTAACAAATATTAAATCCTGCCAACAACTTTAAAGCTTTACAAGAAGAGTATAACTTTGCGTGTTCTAGTTTTTGTAGTACTACTCAAAGTAATTATTATACAAGCTAATTAAACAATTTCTAAAAAGTATGAGTTATGAGTCTAAGTGTTATTCATTAATTTACATGTCTTCGACGGCATTGATTCATTTCAATCTCAGATTATAATGATATGTATGGCTTACAATCTGTGGTTATACAATAGCATATATATATATATATATATATTATGTGTATATGTATATTTTTCGATATTAGCTTAAATGTATAATCATTTATTTAATTCGAATTAAAATCGTGTCTAATAAAATTATTGGATGTTTAGTGTTCCACGTTCCATTAAAAAATTAGTTATTGATTATTTATGAGATCTGAATGATATTTATAAAAAATAAAAATTAGACGCATGCAAAATTCGAATCTGATCTAAAAAGAGTTAAACATTTTTTTTTCTGTAGCGTGTGTCATGTTTACTTGGTTTAACTGTACTTTTTGAGTTTCGTTTATACTTTCCATTATTGTATTCAATGTTAAATATGCCTCAAACGTATGTATAGGGAATATCTCTTTACCTGTTTCTACACAAACACTGCCGTTTCGGCTACACGTGACGGAAACATATACAGTCTATTGTTCCTTATCTCTATAAAATCTTTGGCACCATAAGTTTTCACATACGATTTTTACACCCTTGGATTAAGTACGCATTGTTAGTGAAAGGGCATGTCAGACAATAGCGCATCCTAGGCAAGAGTGTCTAAACTTTACAAAAAAATATTGAAAAGCTTTGTTTAATTGTAAAGCGAAAGATTGCTGTTAAATAAGGGGATAACATGGTATATTATCTTCACAACCCATACATGTTTTTGTACCCTGTGTACAATCTACGAGGTGTTAAGGCAAGTAAGCCACAAATTTGCCAATTACGGGTTGTTTTACTTTTTTTTTTGAGAATATTATGAAGAACTCTTAGGTGAGCATCTTTCCTCGCAGTATTTTGCTTAATTCATACATGAAAACGTTAATTAATTAAAGTCTAGGGTGTCATCGCGCAATAATCTATACTAATATCATAGAGTTGAAATTTTGTGAGTTTGTACGTAATTAGAGGCTATACTCCTGAAACACGGCACGTTTTTGAAAAATTCTTTTAATACTTGCAAAGTAAGATCTAACTTAACTTAATTTTCTATCTATCGATAGTCTTCTATCGATCGATCTAACTAAATTTAGATCTTCATTTTTCAACATATAATGAGATAATTATTCAACCTAAACGAAGTCGGAGTGGGCCAATGGTATATAAAGTAAAAATATAAAATACTATACAACATAAATAATGTTCAGAATATAATATAACAATATGAAGAACGAGGGATATATAAGAATATAAAATATTTATTAGAAAGTACTGACCCACTAAATCTCATAAGCGAATGTGTAATTATTAAAAATATCCTGCTGTATAACGATACGTGTTACTTGTTATACTTGTATAATATAGAACAAATAGTGTGAATAAATATTTTCAACAACATTCAGAGAATACGACTGCTTAGATATGTTCACGTTTTGTGACAATATTAAATTTGTAGTTTATATAAAATATATTTATTTCACTTTACTGTACACCATAAGTTATTGGACGAAAAAAACATGTTACAACTGAATACATGTTGTATACCAATAAAAGAAAACTACAAAAAATATACTGTATCAATAAATAAATGTTACGTATTTTTTATCTAGATAGATCTAATTCATTTTCTCAGTCATTTTTATAAACTTCAGTAGGCATCCTAAAAAATAAATATAAGGATAATTAATAATTATATTCAATGATTAATTCAAATATATTATATATATATAATTTGTTTTTAAATATAATTTGGTATACAGGTATTTCCGCGCCACCAAGTACATATCATATTCATTACAATTTAATCATACAAAAAACGTATAAATTTAGTAATAATTATGTTACTAATATGTTTTACTTTAATCAAAATGTGCGCTTTGTTACATCTTAAATATCTGTAATAATTTCACCATTAACTTTGTTAAAGTACCTATTTTGTACCGAAATTTACTTAAACGTACACTAGAACCGTGACAGTTAACTATTACTTTTTTATAATATATTACGTTTCATATATATTAACATGTCACATATATGTATTTAATTTTTTTATAATATTTATTTATAAAATGTTTAGAGATATAAAAAACTTCCATATTAAAATATATCCCGGAGTAGTTGCCGTGGTTATGAATTTACCGAACTTTATAAATTATCCATTGTAAAGTTAATTTGTTCAACACCAGCGAAATATGGCCAACCAGACATTAAGCGGTTAATTTAGTTCTCGGGCTAATAATAGTTTAAAACTAATACTAATGATCCCCATTAGTTACTGTCTCCAGCATTGAGTAAAACTTGGTTATCCCCAAGCTTTGAACTGGTGAACTAAGGCTGGAATAATAAATTACTATAACAAAGGTAGAATTTAGAATTAAATACAGCACAATTACTAAGTTTACTAGTGAATTTAACTTCTACTAGCTCAAATGCTTCGTTCCACAAAGTTCAGTTCCATTTTGCTATACCGTTATCCAATTTGCTCAATAATATTGTAGAAGAATATTGTTATTTATGGAGTATGCTTTCTTACCTTCTTCCCTAACAACAATGTCACCTAAGCGCTAACGGCAATATTTTTACCGGGTTTCATTTAAAGCGAAATTTAACTAGATACTTGACATTTTTTTATTTATTTCAGTCAGTGATTATAATCGCTTGTTTAATTATTTTTTTATCTGGAAATACTGACCCAATTCAAATAATTCTTTTCAATAGGATGGTACACAATATCTTAATAACACTGGCTACATGTTATGTTGATCGAAAATAATTTGTCCCTAATGTCAAAATTTGTAAAAAAAGCAAAATTTTCTCATGGATGCATTATCGACGTACACTATTAATGTTAAGTTTTACACATAAAAACAATGATTTTATAAGAAGTAGATCTAAAATTAATGTCTATTGTTGCCAGCCAAGATTGAAGCGGGCGACCCACTTGCTGATTTAAATTAGTATGATATTCAATGCTTTCTTTGGGATTTTCGAATTTTTAAGTTTTATTACGGATGTCAAGTAGACACTTTCTCGTTACACTTACAGGTTTCTAACACCAAATTCCTTATGGTGATTAAATCCAAGCACTTGCTTCTTTGCCTGCTAATTCGAAATCATTATAAGTATTTTTACGACTTTTGATCAAGATCGGCATTAGCCGCAAAAGAGTTCCACCATCTTTAATTTGAAAACCTTTGAGATTTTGAAATAAAGAGGAATAAACTATTCTTTAGCTTAAATACAGTCATTTTTAAGAAAGTTTAAAGTACTTGACAGTTGATTTTAGAAGTTAGACGGTTATCTAGGCAGGTTGTAATATTTAGATATGTACTTACATGTTTTTACATGCAATATTATAGTACTCGCAAAGTTTGTATTTTTTATAATACTGCTTTGGTAAACCTCTTTTATAATTTCCTGTATCTTTTATCCACTTATTCTGTAATTTATTTAATTAATTTATTATGATTAATGTTTTGTTATTGTTGTCAAATATTAGGCAAATGTCGTAAATTATTATCACCCTGGTAACTTTTATTTTTAATATGTATAATTTTGATCTCTTTTGTAATAAAATTTATTAGGTTGACAAGAAATTTTAAATTCATGAAAAAAAAGAACACAAAAAAGAACGATTTAAAAAAAAATCGTCACATAAAAGGCGAGCAGTTACGAGACTGAACAGTCACAACACTTCTGTCACGATACGGAACAGTCTCGCACTTATAGCCGCAAATCTGTTACTCTCGACTCCGGGATCTATATGTCTCGTGCGCCCTAACACACGCTCTGGTCAAGGAGGTCTCCGTGTGTTAAACATCAGACACACTGACGTTTTGTGCACTCCACGCTTCAATCAACGAGGTCTACGTGTGCTGAACACCGAGACTCCGATCGTCTCGAGCGCCCTATTGCACGCTCCTGTCTGCAAAGCTTTCGCGTGGTACACGCCGGAGAATAGACGGGAACGACGGGTCACGACCTACTTTACAAGTGACTTATACTTTCTTAAGCTATTATCTCCTGTAACATATTTATTTTAACCGCCAGGAATAATTCAATAAATTCTATCTTCTAAATTCATAAAATATATCTATCTATCTATATATATATATATATATATCTTTTTTAATCTTTCACTTTAACATTACAAGGTGATGAATTTTGTCACGATAAAAATGAACTGTCACAGGGTTAAATTGGGTGATTACAGATGCCAGTGACCCAAAAAATAAAAAAGGTTCTATTGCCTCGTCCATTAATAAACAGGGTTCTACTCTCAGGCAAGGAGGTTGGATTGAACTGAACATCGGATAGAAGCCCTTGCTCAATTTAGAATAATCCTATAACGTTTTCATGTAAATTTTACATAATTAACAACATCAGTACAACATTTTATATCAATTTAGTGCAAATAACATATACTAATATTTGCTTTACACAGTACAAATAGTATAGGAATATATATATATATATATATATAAATACGATGATACAATACACAAACATTTGTATAGTAAAATGATAGTCACCAAAGATCATATCATGACTGACATGTTAGTTTTTTGCACCTTGCTTTTACTATGTAGTTCAGTCGGATGGACCAAAAGACAGGTCAAATTTCCGATGAATAATATAAATACATCTTTGTAATAATATAACAACAAAGACTATTTTTACTGTAGGGACTCGATCCTACCGTAAAGACTACGAATATATATTACCCTGAAAATAAAATTATTATTCTGCTTTATATCCTACATTTATGGTCTTCTTCGAATATGTTGCTGCGGGGGCTTGTCTTCTTCAGTGTTGTGTTCCGTAGAAGGAATTTTATTTCCCATATACTCTTCAGTTCTGGAAACCTTCGCGCCACCGTGACACCATGGCACACTGGTACGCGAACTCTCGAGAGTGTAACCACCATAACACAATTTCTTGCTAACAAAGAACCTGCTCAAGACGGTGTTAGTATGGGATTTATTAGAACCAATAGATTAAACTATTTCTTGTATATATTTCTCTTTCGCTATAGATTAAACCTGGAACGGAGATACTTGAAAACGCTGATTTAGTGCGAGTTAAGAAAGATGAAGTGTGGGATCGTAATAATGATATTTTTACTTGTGACTAGCGTTACGTGCTTGTTTTCTTGATGATATGATGAAGATTTTCCAACTATTTTATTAGGAATATATATAAATAACTTTTACTTTATCTGTCTTCTTTTTTGCTGCAGTTACTACTTAATCGATTAAAAAAGTAATAAAAAATGTATCTAATATTTTTTTTTGTATATATAGCCAAAAAACGAGCTAATAGGCCTCCTGTTGGTTATTGGTCACAGCCGCCTATTAACACTGGTAACCCTAACGGCATCACGGACGTGTTGACGGCCAAAATTTAACCGAAGGACTTGCTTATGAATGGCTCTCATACACTGCAACCGAAACAGGTAAAAACACATCACGGTTGATTCTATAAGGAAGGTGATAGCTAGCCCGTCGGGTGCAGAACCCTACCGCTATGCTCGAGTATCATTGGGATTAAAGTGAGTGATTATTGAAGCACAACTTCGAACCTTAAATCCTTTCAAGACACAGAAATACAGATAGAGATAGAGATTTCATATTTCATTCGAAATTTGCTTTTCTTATAGTAAGAAAAATTTTCCGATGTTTGGATTCGATTCATTGGACGAACAATACATACAATACTTAACTACTAACTTGTAAATTAGTTAGTTATACCAGTACAGTTAAATTTAACTATGTTTGTAAACACTATTTAAATTTTACCCAGTTTTACAACTTGCTCCCACGAGTATCAATCAAACGCAATTACGCCCCTAATAAACATTGCCAAACAAGAGATTTAATTAAACCGACCGAAGTATCACAAAACCCTTACGCATCTTCATCAATCATTCATCTAACATGATAATTAAATTTCTTTCTGTTTTAATTTAAATAAAATTTAAAGAGTTATATTAGAAATATTACTATTTATAAGTATTATTTCATTGCGTAGATAGGAGTTCTTATATACCAATATTTATATAATTGGGGATGTGAGGGGCCTCACTCATTATTGAGTCCTAGCCAACCTCCTCTGAACAACAACGTAAGAGGCCGTGGCGAACGACGAACGCTCCTACTGTTAGAAGTTGCAGGGTTTCCATTTAGTTTCATAACACAATATTAAGTGATAAGATTTATACCTGCCTTTCCAACTATCACCCTTCTAGAATCAACAGTGAAAGGTTATGTTCAGCTGCAGTGTCGGTGAGATACATATAAGCGCGTTCCCCACTTTTATCTTGGCCTACATTATGTCGATGATGTCTTTAATATTACGATATAAAAGGGTCGCAGTGACTATTTACCATCAGGTAGCCCAGCTGCTCGTTTGTTGGCTATTTATATATATACACTCTGAAGAATTCATCTGCTTATCACGTCAATGACTTCGTTGCAATAGATAGCGTTGAAAATCACATTTGCCACCGATTACTGTCAACTGTAATCAATATGTGAAAATAGTTTTCGAATATCACACATACGAGTAATTTGTAATGTTTTTAACATTATCGCAAATAAAATGTGTGATTATATTGTAATAATTTTCAAACATTCTAACAACGCTTCCATACACTCGACAAAGCTCAAACCCACTCGAACACGACCGTGTGAACAGACGCCTTCCGCCCTTCCGTTTTCCCATATTGTTATCGTGAAAGGATGCAATTCAAACTCCATGTCTGTCTAGGGGAAAATTGAAATGATTTCGTCGACGAATAAATTAAAACGTGTTTGCAATGGTCTAACGGGTCCTGAATACCGATAAATTAAATAACTTTCTATATACGTATATACTACAAACATCTTAACATGTTTCAATTCCAAAAGGCTGCCGTTTCACGTTCTCCTTTGAATTCAAATACCTGGCATTTGATTTAGAATTCCAATTGAAATTTAATTAAAATTTTGGAAGCTTTTTAGTTGGTAGACTAGACTGAAGGTTTGGAAGCTTATTCATATGTCATTCTATACATTTATGTTGTATGAAGAAATATAAAATATTCTTAACATAATCTATGCTACGCGACTTACTTCCTATGTGATTTATCCTTAAATTATTGATTTCTCTTTTAATTTGTCAGTGAAATAATCCATACGAACATGATTACAGTTGACAGGCTCATCTGTCATTGGTGTCTGTCAAGTGTTAGCTGTCAAGACTGCCTACACTGAACAGGTTCATCGTGATCGAGATGAATGGGTCAAAATATCGATATAAAATGTAACTATCTTCATCCTCCATCCCTCCGAAATACTACTTAAATACCTGACTGCGGAAATAAATGAAATGTTACGTTTGTTTATTTGGTCACTTTGCGGCAGCCGTATTTCAATAACCCAGTAAGCAGTTCGAGTTATGATTATAAAATGACGATTCGTTATTGTTAAGCCGCAAGCGGCTAGACCATCGACTGACCTGAATGAGGTTTCATTATGCATTACCCAGAGATATGACACTTTAAATAATCAGCCGCTATCTAACTAACTTCTATATTATATTTTCACTACATGAAGCTTCCGTCGTCACGCGTAGCCAATTAACGAGTTTGGTGAAGTTTTACTAAAGTTTGGTATAATTATCAGGATAGTGAACTTAAATTTAGTACGCAGCTGGATCGAGTAATTTAATGGTTTATAAGCATATTACAGCATATTTATTTAAGTCTTTATTCAATAAAATTTCTTCTTAAGCAATCGTTTATTAATAATTATTATTTATTATTTATTATTATTATTTATTAATAATAATTAATTATTTACTTTAACTTCAGCAGAAGTATTTTTATTTCATTGGAATTTTATAACAACGTATCGTAAAACATACAGTAGCTGTAGTTTATAGAAACAAATACATATAATATACAAATTCTACAATACTAGATAACGCAATCTTTAAAAATTTATAATATACTAGCGGCCCGCTCCGACCTAGATCAAGTAAAAAAACTAATTTACATGATATAATATAACCTATGTCCATTCGAAATAATATACCTTTCAAATTGGGAAACAGTTTTTCTGATAGATACTGTGATTTCACAGATTTTACACATATAAACAAACTCATAAAATTAGCACTCTCTCTCTTTATAACATTAGTATAGATTTTCTTAATTTTCCTAGATACTGAATGTTAATAGTACATTTTGGGAATTAATATGTTTCTTACTAATATCATAAGGCATTAAATTAATCAATGCAAGTATCAAGCATATTTACAGACCTCATAGACCTCATAGAACTACAGACCTTTTTAATTCTATGGTAATATGTGGTTAAAAGAATCTGTAGCGTTTGCAAGACTACAGCTATGTAGTTACTAATACCATAATCGCATACTGAGTATCGACCAAATTGTTTCAGTCGTATTACACTTATATAAGCAACAAAGGTTTTTCAAATCACAATATTTGTTGTTAGGATGCAGGACATGTCGCCTTAAGGGCCTTATATATCTCGTCGAGCTGAAGCGTTAGATTGGACGGCTCTCGACTGTGAGATTTATGACGGCAATACTAACTCCATTCACGGTACATAGAAATCGCAATGGGGTGTGTCTGAGATACACGCGTGAAAACTTGAAAATAGTGATAAATATAAAAAAATTATTCTTAAACTAGCAAACTGTCCTCGCTTCGCATCAGAACAACTACCGTACGGTTAGAAATAGTATCGTCATTGTTTTAGGACTGTCTTTTTTCTCGCTCTGTGAATTAGAAATTCATATATTAATTCACAACTTTTTTTTATTTATAGACGAATTGAAATGAAACGAACTATAAATATTAAATGACGTTTATTGTAAAACAATAATGAAAACCGTAACGAAATCTGATAAGCTATTTCTGAGATTAGCGCGAACAAACGCACAGACAAACAAACTTACGGACAAAAAGACAAAAATTTTAACAACTTTTGTTTTGGATTCTATTGCGTTAATAAAGGTCCCTAATACATTTTTTTTTCTCATATATCGTTCATGTACAAAAATCGATCAGTTAGAATTTTATATGTAATATTATATATATTCATGTAATTTTTGAAATGGGTGACTATCCTCCACATTTACACAATTTTACGGAATTTGTTATCTTTCTTTATGATATTTGTATAGATTCAGTTCTTTTAAAATCTTAACCAATCTCTTATGCGACTGAAAAGATTTAGATAATTGTAATTGTATTCATTATATCTCATATCGTCAGGGTAATTGTTATTCATAGCATTAAATCCAGCGTTCACATTAAAATATCTACTTCCATTCCAGCAATTTCAGCATAGAGGAGGTATTACCGAAAGTGTCTGACTGAAGCACCTGATGATGTAAGTAATGGAACAAGGTTGTAGAAAGCATTTAATTAAGTTGTCTATATGCCATGACTAATAATAATAATAAAATCAAAATTAAACTTTAAATCAACCCAAAGATAGTTACGAATTTACAAACATGAGAAATACAGGTAAAAAAGAAACAAAATTAACCTAACCATCTGAGGCAATAGGAGCTGGCTCAACTGTTTGCTTATTCGGGACCAAGGTCCTGGAAAGCGCTGGTTTTCAGCCAGTCCCTTCTCCCAAAGATGTTGTATGGGAGATGCAATGGTCTGTCCCCCTGCCACCAGGTTATAATAACATTTGTTAAAGGTGCAATTTTACAGTGGAAGTAATTCGTAAACTTGACACAAAATACAATAATGACAAAAAAATATATAATAAAAAAACATAATAAAAGTTTGAATAAAATATTGTTGCGCGTGTATGTGTGTGGGTTCTTGGATTATGAATAATCATATATTTAAATGAAATATGTATGAGAGTGGTTTTTGAATTATGCAACAAAATCGATTGTATTGTAGATTGTCTGACAACTCAGTTTGGAGTGCAATACATCCGTAGTGTCAGAACACGTTTAGTAGTTTGCAAGCAGATATGTATGTACATATAATATATGAGTCGCTATAGGTGCCCAAATTTCGTATTTCATGCGTGCCCTGATCAAAGGCAGTCAGCGAAGCGGCGACAGTATGCGCCGTTGGTTCACTAAATTCACATTTTTATGCCATCCTGTACCTACTAGACTATTTTAACCTACGCTATTATCACTTACTTATTTATAGGGTATTAAAACTAGTAGTCAGCGTGGTGATGATCACTGGTTACACTTATTGATTAGTAAGCAGTTGTAGCGGTCGGTGATGACAAATATCGCGAATTAATCTACATAAATTCAGTTTTCCATAATGTTATCAGAGGTGTGAGTGAAGTCTACCAACCCGCATTTGCCCAGCATGGCGGACTATGGCCTCTTAACCTATCTCATTGTGGCAGGAGACCCGGCAGTCTAGAATTAAAAAAAAAATTCTCATATTCATGTAGCGACAATGGTAAATTTAGTATAAACAAGGAAGTTTACAAGGTTTACTATACTCGTAAATTAAAATGAAGGTTTAGATCTTGCCACAATTACCGTATGACCGGTATTCTCCAGGAGTAAACAGTTTTTATATCAGTATCCTCGTCGAAGTAAAATTAACGGAAATGTCTAACTACAACAGTGAACTAAATTTGTCTAATGATGATGACTGGGATTGATTTGGACCCTAACAGTTGCCTCGACGGAAAAAACAATTATACTAAGTTCTAAGAAAAATTACAAGAAATAATCTGAAAATAAAAATACTTATAGCAGGTGTATAACATATAAATATAGTATTGATGATCATTTTATCTTTTTCTTTAAAATGGGTAGATAAATGGAACAAAACTATTTAGTACACCCGATGACTTTTAAAATTTACGTAAAATGTTGGTGTCGTTATTTTAATTTTATGTTGATTAAATTTAATTCTTGTCCTTGACTCTTCTAAATGAATGTCTTGTTCAAATTAATAATTACAAGAGATAAAGACCTAAGTAGCGCCATTAAACACTGTTTGTTGCAACAATGTCCTTTTACGCCGAAATTAAAAATTTAAAATGGAACAAGTGCACCTAACAGGAAACGTTAAGGCTTCTTTGAGAGTTACCCAACTAATTAAAAGTTCAACACCTCTTGTTTTCATCGCCAGCTTGAACCATAGGTTATTTCAAATTAGTTTAAGCTTTATGTATAGTTATAAGTATTCCTATTAGATGCATGGAAAGAATACAGATAGAAGCAGAAGATGAAAAATATTGACCTATAAATGCTTAAATATTCACACTTGGGGATTAGTTATTCCTGTATCGCGGGTGAGGTGAGCGTTCACACGTGAGGACGATCATTTAACTTTAACATAAATGTTGCCCCATTCGGCAATCAAATACATAACCCACCGTTCGGCAGAAAAGTACATTAGCAACCTAGCTGCGTGTTGACTGATTATGATAAACTTTATAGCTAAGTTTTCCATGCGTTTCAGTAGTTATGTCTGGGAACCAATTAACAAGTGGTGCTTGTTGGCCAGTATCACGACTATGGTGTGACGGTAATGAGCGGTGAGGACCACTTGTCCTCATCTGACGCGATTTCTCGTTTGTTAACTACTCATGTAAATTAGGTAGTTAAATTTTATGAAATTCTGTAGCCATCCACATAATCCACGTAGGTACTTAATAAAAAATGCACTACACTTGACATTTCTAGGCTGTGAATATATGTTACTACTACAAAAGAAATTAACGGCAATGGATGATCTCTGAAATTCTGTCATATGTGAAAAGCAATGAATATATATATATATATATATATATAGGGGAAAGTTGGGTATATTGTACCACCGGATAAATTGTACCACCTCAAGATTTTCTACTAAATCGTCATATATATTTTTACTGGCAACACAAAAACAAGAACTGACAGCGCCCTCACCTATTTGTCAGTTTGGAATGGCATCCGGCAAGTAAATTTTGTTCTAAAGATAAATAAAGTTTTTGTAGGTGTTTTATGTAAATTTTGATGTTAAAACCTAAGGATATTACGCACTAAAAAGGTAAGATATGATTTTCGAATTTCTTTTAAGTTGAACGATCTTTATTAGTCTTTCGATCAGTAAATTAACAAACACATTATATTTTGAGGTTATTTTGTTAAAAATATTGTTTTAATAAATCGACTAGTTTGGTAAATCGTACCACTAAGTAGTCGTCTAAGTTGTACTGGTACGATTTACCCGACCAGTGACCCATGTAAGATTTATTTTTTGCAGATGGACGGTGATAAAATTAAATACTATAGATGGAACGAAGAGGACTTACAAAGAGCCCTATGGGCCTTAGAAAAAAAGGAGATGAGTCTCAATAAAATATCTGCAAAGTATTCTGTTCCAAAACCAACCATTTTGCGACATGCAAAAAAGAAAAATAAGATTGCCAATTATTCAGCGATTCATAAAGGTAGACCCACTACTTTCAGCACGAAATTGGAAAATATTCTAGTACAATATATTTTAGAATTAGAAAAGCACGTGTTTGGATTGACTATCAATGACGTACGGAAACTTGCATTTGATATAGCGGAAAAGCATAACATTTGTCACAAATTTACTAAACAGAGGGAAATGGCTGGCAAAGCTTGGTTTTATGCTTTTAAAGGACGTCACTCAGAACTGAGTGTCAGACAGCCTGAAAGTACATCCATAAACAGAGTTAAGGGTTTTAATAGACAAAATGTTTATGGTTTCTATGATTTATTAGAGAAGATAATAGATGAAAATAGTTTAACAGCTGCAGACATATTTAACGTTGATGAAAGCGGATTTTCAACTGTTCAAATAAACCACAAAAAGTAGTAGGTTTGAAAGGAAAAAAGCAGGTTGGTGCAAGTGGAGAAAGGGGTGTAAATACGACCGCTGTTTGCTGTGCTAGTGCCGCTGGACAATTTGTGCCTCCAATGCTAATATTTAAGAGAATGAGGCAAAATCCTGAATTAGCAAACGGTACACCTTATGGTAGTATTGTGACGGTGTCAGAATCAGGCTATATTAACTCAGCACTTTTTGTTGAGTGGATTAAACCTTTTATTAGTGTAGTCAAACCATCACTAACAAAAAAAGTTCTACTTCTGCTTGATGGGCATACTACACATTCAAAGAATTTGGAAGCGTTAATTCTGGCCAAAGATAATGGTATCATAATGTTACAATTACCAGGGCATACCACTCACCGGCTACAGCCTTTGGATGTTTCCTTTTTCAAGCCAATGAGTACATACTACATTCAAGCTATGGAAAAATGGCTACGAACAAATCCTGGTCGACAAGTTACGCAATATCAAGTAGCAAGTTTGTTTTCTGAAGCTTACGGAAGGACTGCAGTGATTGGTACTATTTCTAATTGGTTTAGAGCAGCTGGTGTTTGGCCTGTGGATAGGAATATCTTTCCAGAACATTTATTCACAGCTGCTGAAAATATGGATGCCGAGAGTTCCAAAAATACAAGTCATGAAAGTACGTCGATCCTGCAGGATATTAGTGTTGTTAACAACAAAGAAATAAGCATCAACTAGCCAGGCCAATTCAACCAGACCAAGTCAAATGCTGATGGAACTGACGACAATAAAATGAAAGGAAAAGAAAACTCCCCAGCAACCCAATTACTCGTCCAGTTGGCACAAAGTGAAGACAGTCCTCAACCATCTACATCGGGTTTAAACACCAAAGAAATAAGGAAATCGTTGCAGTCTTTATGTCCTATACCAAAAAATACTCAACGTAAGAAAAACACCATACAGTAGGCAATAGAAATTACTTCAAGTCCATACTAAAATAAATTAGAGGAAACAGTTACTGTTAAATAAAAAAAGAATACAGAAAAAGATGAAAAAAGCAAGAAGCAGATAAAAGATAAAAAAGCAAAAGGGCCAAAGAAAGAAAGAAAACAAGGTAACAAACGTATCCAAAAGAAACATATGGTGAAAACTCAGAAAAGAAAAAGATCTTCTTCTACTAGTAGTGATGACTGTGAGGATGTTGTTTTAGAGCTGGAAGATGATAGTGAGGATGTTGAGGAAGAAAATGTTTGTGCTTTATGTGAAGGTCACTACTTTGACAGAAATGGCCCAAATGTTGACTGTTTCAGTGTATTCGTTGCCATAGATGGGTCCACGAGACCTGTACATCGAATCCTGATATTTGCGATAATTGTTTGAACTAAAGTAGGACAGACAAAGAAAGAATTTGATCTCATAGTAGTAATTAACGAATAATTCACCAAATAATAATAAGTTTGATTGTTTATTTTTTGTTTTTTTATGAGAAGTTACTATTGTTTTGAGATTTTTTTATTGAGAACGATTATGTTTCATAACTATATCATTTTGATATTATATAAATGTTGATTTAATTTTTGTTAGCATATTTTTCCAAATTAAAATTAAAACGTTATTAATAAAAGCATTATATTATTTTATGATTTAAAGTCACATAACTATTTAGTGGTACAATTTACCATACCTGTGGTACAATTAATCGGACTGGTCGGATAAATTGTTCCAAGGGCAAGCCTCTAGAAAAAAATATGTCAAAAATATTATACAAATAGATATGCTACTCATTTTGCTGGAAAAGTTAGACGAGATTCTAAGCTTTGTTAAACACGAGAAATAGTATTTTTAAATCAACATTAAAACGAGTTATATTTGTAAATGTAAAAAGTGGTACAATATATCCGACTCTCCCCTATATATATATAAACATATATAAACATCTCTTAATAGATTGAACAACGAATATTGTGTTGGAATCGTTATTAATTAAAAGAACTAAGTTTTTATTATATGATAATAAATTTCAGTTATTAACATAAAATATAACTATAGGTATTTAGGCGACACGTTTGTAAACAAGAAATTCGTTTTATGCAATAAAATTTTCAAGGTCTGCCATGTCTTTCAAATAATAAGCAAATCAAGAAATATTTATTTAGATGTCCCCTTAGATAGTAAACTTTCTCGCAGTTAAACCGAGTAGGTCTGTTTATGCTACTAGAAAGATAATACTACCATCGTAGACACAGCTAGACTTGTTTATTTTGGCTAATTTCATAGTCTTATGTGTTATGGTATCCCAACGTGGGGTAAATCAACTGAAATTTAATATTTGTGTTCCAAAAAAAGAGCAAAAAGCTACACATTATTATCGCCTTCATAAGGTTCAGCGTTCTTTTATTTTATTCTTGATGTATGTTTTTGCAATTAAGTTCCAAAGTTTATTTGTGTTATACGTATTGGAACTTTTAAGAAACGTATTAAAGTACAGCTTGTAGGTAAAATATATTATGATATAGATGAATATATTAATTGCAAGTACGCCTGGAAATAACAGTACCGCAACCTTACCGCGCAGCTTGAAACTTTCTTTGTAAATACCATGTATTATTTTAAAAGATGTGCTAAAGAATATCTTTAGCTGTTTCTTCTCCTCAAAATAAAGCATATTTTCGAAATGACTGCTTCTACTAGGAAGAACCCATGGTTGTCAAATACAGAGGATGTATTTCTAAATTCAAAATAAGCACATGCATTGAAGGAATTCCGAATAAACATTGATTTTTATTATCTGTGTCATCATTTGTCCTATTGTTTTTTAATGAATGTTGAATTGATGAGAAAAGTGTAAAGATTTCTGGAAAACCTGAAAAGAACCATAATAGAGGATAGGCCTGCCCGCGGATAATTCGATTTTCAAATACGATATCTTAGAGTTTTGTTATCTTAGAGTACGACTGCGAATGTAAATGAACGAAAAAATATTGATTATGTTATCTTATTGTTCAATCTATCGACGTATCTGCAATAAATCGTAATACGAAATAACGACTTAACAAAAGTATAAAGCAGTAAAGTAGTACGTAATATCCACGCTTCTTAGGCATTAGGCATAACTTGAAAAACTTTTCATATATGACAACATTGTACCCCACCATATACATATATGTGAGCTTGTTTACCACATGACACCGGGGTAGACATATATATATATATGTATAAAATTATATATATATATATATATATATATTATGTCGAAATAGGAAGTGAGATCATTAATATAAGGTTCAGTCATTGCAGATGTGAAAACACTATGATTGTAACTTATTTATTAAAACAGTATTTTAACCTATAACAAACATTAAATTAATTTTAGACTATCTCTGGTAAACTGAATACAATAAATAGGTTACTTACAAGATACAGCTCCAAACGACTGTCTCAGCCAAAGGCCTGTTGTTGAATGTGCGTCTGTGACGGCAATTTCGTTTTAGGAAATCGTCATCGCAGCGTCACCACATTTTGATTTACATGACGGAAGTTGATTAATTGTAAAAACAACACATTACATTGTGGTTGTTATAAAAAGAAGCGTTACTCATAACAACTTACCAATTAAAATCAATAGATTATGGGATTAATTTAGAATTAATCTTGTTTCTTCAAAACAATTGTTTTCTAACGATTTTCTATTAAGTAACACTTCCGCTACACACAATCTTTTAAAGTAAATATTTGATTTAATGCTAATCAACCTTAAATTATCATATTTTTAATTGTTTTTATGATTTCACGCCGACATATATTATAAATGAATACACTCCTCAGGGTCAATTAAAAAAATAAATGGCACTACCTTTGTTTGTGAAAATAATGTATACCTAGGAGGAAAATAATTGATTGTACAATTTTGGATAAAATTACTATGCAACATTTTAAAAACACACAGATAATATCACATTGAAAACCTGTGACATATTTATGTAGTCTGTAATCTATCAAATTCGGAGCCCTTTGTTCTACAGACAAATTGAAGAAGACGTCAACTCTGCTGCCGATTTTTCATAATATCAGTTTCAGAAGAAATACAAAATGGCATAAACATAGTGTAAATTGATTATAACCATGTTAGCGTTTTTCCGAAGTATCCTCCTCAGCTCAATTTATTTCCGTCGCAGCGCTGACAGCTAAATACTCATCCGTCAGTACAGACTAAAGATAGACAACAGACTGAATTATTGCTAAACGCGACTTGAGTTGAACGGCTTTTGACAAAGAAAGTCGGGCTACCCCGTCCAACAATTGCGGATGTTAGCCATTATTGTAGAAAATACTTAACTAGTTTGATTTATAACGTTCATATTCGTTTGACTTCATAACGGTATGCTCTGTAATTTATTCAATATTGTTAAATAACCATAAATTAGATGTTTTTCAAACAATGTTTTATCAGGAATGACAATTTAGAGGTAAGGATATTGCTTATCTCTTTACTTTTCTTTATTTGTTATCGTCACTTTTATAAAATTAGATGTAATTACCGTGAATAAAATTGAGCGATAAAAGTAAATTTCATTACATTAAAGAAGCTGTGGATTTTTGGGATTCTGTGTATTTGATGATAAAAGTACCCATTTATTCTCTATCACTCTAATATACCGTATTTTCTGCGAATGTACCAGACAGAAAACTTGGTATACTTTAATCTTGCGCTAAAAGATCCAATTACTGTCGCATTCTGTAAATAAGAGAATAAATGGTGGTAAAATTACATAACAAAAAAACAATTTTCAATTGAATCGTGTGACAACCAAAAGAAAAACATGTTATGAACCAAATATTATTAATCGACTTCACAAAAGAAGAAGGTTATATTTCTGTTCGTGTTTATGTATTTTTTATGTATGCATAGCCATAACTCCGTTGTTTATGAACGGATTTTGATTAGTCATTTTTTTTGTACGCAAAACAGCTTGTCGGTAACCCCTTAAAAATATGTTAAGGATTGGATGAGGGGTTACAGAGAGAAAAAAGTAGAACTTCTCAACGGATGGGAATAATTAAGCTGTGGTTAAGGATATTTGTTGTCGATAACATTATCATTGCGTTTTAACCGACTTTAAAAAAGAAAGATTCTATATTCCTATGTATGTATTTAAATTGGTTTATGTATGTTGAGGAATAACTTAGTTGTTTGTGAACCGATTTTGGGTGACTTTTTTTTGGTATTGCCGCCCAAGCAAAGAAAAAGGACTATCCTTCACTGGATGCGACTCCTTCTTGGGAGCATCCGCTCAGAATCAACCCTGAAGGTGTTGTCAGTTGGGGACTTCACAGAGTCAGACGAGATTGGTTGGGGGAAGATGGTTTGGATTTAGTCCTCTTAAATATGGAGAGCATCTGATGATGAGATCTTAAGATATAATATGAAAATTCTCAACGAATAGCTATATTACAGCGTTGCTTAAAGATATTTACTGTGGAGACATTTACACAGCAAAACCTTCACTAATCATCTCAGGGTCCGATGATGTGTCTTAGAAGTCTTGACCGTGTTTTAAGCTGTTTGATTTTGCTATCGGTTAGGTACATATCAAAGCTGTCAATGAGGTGTTTGGATCTAAATGTAATGTAAAATAGCTCACAAATTAGTGTCCACCGTTGCAAGCACCGTAGCAACACTATAGCACCACTAATACGTTGTCTACAGACATAAGAAGAAAGAAAGAAAGAAATTAAAGATAATTAGGATTTAGAAGTTAATACTGAGATTAGTAGACAGAAACCATTTAGTAGTCTTGAGCGGACGTGACGCTTTATAATCAAATGCGTGGTATGCGCATACCATTATTTTATAACATATTGTGATACCATACTTATTATATAAAAATATTTACTCTAAAACTGGAAAAAAAAATTAAAAAAAAAAGGAAAAGCTACAAAATATTTCTAAAAAGCGAAAATAGAGTTAAATAAAATATTATTATATACACTATATAACCTGAATCACAACGATACTCAGCGATTTAAATACCTTAATTAAAACGGATTATAGTACTCATAAAATAGTGCGTTGTAGCCGGATTAAATCTGACGTATTATCATGTATTTATTTATGTATTTTGTAGCGTCGATTTCATACAGTACGTAGTGCATATATAGTAATATATTATTCAAGTTTATTTTCGCTTTTCAGTAACATTATGTAGTTTTCATTTTTGGTCGGTTTAATATTTTTTAAAAAGCTATAAAGACATAGCATAAAAGAGATTTTAAGAGATATTTTGAACAATAGCCCCCTTGATCTCCAAAACTACTAAACCTAAAATAAAAAAAATACATCAAGATCCTCATAAGTGATTTAGGGGAAAATATATAAAATTCATTTCCATAAATTTCTGCATGATATATAATCTTTGATTAGTTCAGTTCAATTCGGGGCCGATTACAACATGATTTTTTTTGTACCTATAAATTTTACAATTTAAATGTCGTTGATTAGACTAAGGATTCTTCACTTTTTACTATGCATAAGATACCATTAAAATAAGTTAAAATATAAGGGTGAGCGTAAATTTATTCACCGGGTCAAAGTAACAGTTTACGACACATCGTAAATGAGATGGAGGCATATTGAAGTGACGGAGACCGCAACTGATTGTTGTAAAGCCCCAATTACTTTGGGAGCGGGTTTCATCATAAAGTACGGTACGAGGGATAACTCATTTATAACTTATTTAAATACTCGTATCCACAATAAAAACATGTTCGTTTCAAATACAAATATAACTGTTTTTTTATTTAATTAACATAAAGTCTTTTTATGGTGCTACATCATCCATGGTCACCATCACCCAAAACGAAGCGAGGAACCCGTATTATTATTATTGGCTCTCTAACATTGCGATCGAAACAGGGATGAAACATTTCACGGTCGGTGTTAAAATAAGGGTGGTCGGTAGCCGGATGGACAAAATACCCTACCACCTTGCGAGTACCATCGGGGTTAAACTGGGTGGTACAGAGCCCAGCGACTTCCAACATAAGTGACCGCGCGCCATAGCCTCCGTTGTTCAGCAGATGCACCACGAGCGGGGAGGTCGGCTTGAACTCTAGGGTGAATCGAGCCCCTTACACGCCAAACTACTATTTTATTTCGAGTATGAGATAATGGCAAGATGAATTCAGGAGAATACATGAATTATGTATCAAATTGGCTCTTGTGGGCGCATAATGGTGACCCTCATTGAGGGTAGTGTGAGTTGAGGAGCTTATATATATATATGATCTCAGAACATGTTACATAAAAATAATCACATAAAAAATTATACAATATACAGTCAATATAGATGACTAGATCTACCAGTTATTAAAATTAGCTTGAAACCGTAAAATGTGCCGATTTTATTTTCCTTCAAAAAATGTCTTTGACTGACAACTATGATTGTTAAACTTCGAAGAAGATCCAATGTGTGATAAGCTGAAATGGATACTGGTAATATAATTTAAATGAAAAAATAAGCTAGTAATTTTAAAATACAATTAAAATAATTGTTTAATTAAATAACACATTCACTTTCAAGCAAGTAAAGTAAATTGATGAATCCATTTTGGCTCACTTTCAAGTTTTTTAAATTTCTATATCTATATAATATATCTTTTATATAATAATATATCTATTTAATATTTCTATATCTATAAATATAATATTCTATTCAATTATATATAAGTACTAGACATGATTCACTAGCATAGGGTTTGAACAAGTTTTAATTTATTTTGAAATAATTCTATAATCTTATTACATTTTCCCTTGGGCAAGTTAAACGAAGCCGTACACGTACTCGTAGGTTAATTTTAATATTAAAAAATAGCCGTGGAGGCAACTAAAAGGATTTGTTACAGTTTAATTTTTTTGGTTCAAATTTAGTTTTAGTTTATTTCGTTGATATATATCAACGCAAAAATAAAATTTCTTTTGTTTTGTTATCTTTAAATATAAATTCCAAAATATTTATCTGTTAATAATTTCTGAAAACTTTTTTAAGGTTATGTAGACAACATTTTAAACTGATTTAAATGCATTAGATATGTCTTAAGGCATACGCTCATACACTATTTTTGATTGAATACATTACCTTCACGGTTAAGCGATGTCACATTGCCATTTTTCCACGCGTTTCAAAATTCATTAACTCATTTAAGTACATATTGCTTTGTAGTTTCATCACAAATTACACTCGTGATTACAGATACAAAGTAGGCGCAAAACACTGTCCATTTCAACATACACTAATTACGGCATTTAAAATATATAGACTAACACTGCAGGCAAGGATGACAGCACATATCGTATTTTAAAAACCAATATAATAGTTACGTTCGTATTTTCGTCTTTAAAAACTTTACGAACCTATTTCGAATGCCTCCTTGATCCGCAATGTTCTCGACCCATTACAGAACATTACAGAAACTACTCATATATTTGTGTCTACTGGTGTATGACCAAAAACAGTAAACTGGGCGTTTTTGACGCTTCTCACTTTCTCACATAATACGATTTATCTCTTAATAGCCGTGTAAAAGACTCTGTACTTAGAGAGCCTTTATTTCTTTATCTTTCAATCATAATTCTAACGAGGACAAGAGGAGTTCAGGAGGAATCTAACGCCATATGGGATTTTATATAAGTCACCAATGCGAGTGATATAAAATAATTATATTTCAAAATATAAAGCGAATCTTTGAATCACACATGTTTTCATATACAAATAACTATATCTATATATCCTATTATTTAGAGCTCAATTATTTCGATACTTCATGTCATAAGCCCTTCCATGATATGCTGACATTGAATTCGTATTCATATAACATCTATTACGTACATTGTCAAAAGGGAATTTAATGTATCTTTTTCCGAGATCTATTTATACGTCTATTTGAGAGGTAGTTCAACAGAGATATTACAGGAGTCATTCGCAGATGCCTTGCAACTTCTAAAATCAAAATTTTATCCCCTTGTGGGTCAATACTTGATGGCTGTTCGTACAGCGCAAAAAAGTATGATAGAACTATATATACCCCTAATTAAATGTTATTATGCAGATTTTGCTCTGAGCTCTCAACGACACGTAGGCATCGAATTTACAAAGAATAGGCCTTAACATATTCTTCGAATCTACTTAAGTATATAAAGAAATTAACACAGTCGAGTTTCTATTATCAATTTCACAATTTGTTTTGAGTTGTTTAAAGTACCCAATATTTATTCTAAGTAGTAATGGAAAACATTTCTATTGATATAAATTTTGATAAGTTATTTAGAATAATGTTATTTGCAATGAAAATAAACAGATGTCATCCAAACATACCTAGAGACAGAAAATGGGCGTGCCAGTTCCTTGCGATGCATGGCATTTTTTTTTTTGTTTTTTGTCTTCTTATTTACAGCACTATTTTCATCGATATTAAAAATGGAAACTTAACTCAAGCCTGCGCAAATGGAATTATAAGCATAATTTTTTGTGTGGTAACAATTAAAATATTGTGTTACGTTACGGTATCAAAGCGTATTAAAAGGTTTGATGGAAGAAATGAAAATTGATTATATGCGAGCAGAATCTTTTCCCCCTACTGAACAACGGATTATACAAAATTACGCGCATAGAGCAAAGAAGGTTGTTGATCTGTGGGTGGTAATTTCTATAGTGGGGTCTAGTTTTTTTGTAGTGAAAACATTTGCTCTAATGATTTACTACGCGATTAAAGGAGAATTTAGATTAGTTCCTCTATATGACTTGACCTATCCCAGTCCTGTAGAAGAAATGAAAAACGAACCAGCCATTTATTTTATTCTTTATTATATGTTTTTATTTTACGACTGTTACGCCATGATCATGTATATAGCTATGGCTGCGTTAGGCCCCGTATTCATGCTTCATATTTGTGGGCAATTAGAACTTGTAAGGTCGAGACTTATGAATATCTTCGACGAAAATACTACAGAAAGACAGACATACAATAAATTACGCGCTATTATACGACACTTACAAAATATTTACAGGTAAATACTTAGCACCTACGAAAAAAACGATTATCTACAACATTTTCTATATTATGAATAATTCTGTTTTTTTTTTAAAGCTTCCTGGAGCGTGTACAACAAAGTCTTAATGTTTTGTATGAGCTTACTTTGAAAGCTACTGCTGTTATTCTACCAATAACATTTTATCAAGTTATCCAGGTACGTTAAAATCACTTATGATCAAAACCATCGTCATTACAATACACAACTTAATAACTATACAAGCGTGATAAGCCCTGCCGTTTATTATAATCGGTAGTCTTTGTTATTCCAGATCAAAGGCCTACGGAAGATATGAACTTTTGACGTTTAAGTTGATGACTAATAATCTGGTAATTATATAGTAAAGATTGGTAAATTAGGCCTATAATTACAAAACTTGCTGCGAGCCTTTAATAGGTTGGAACTATGCACATAATTAGATTTATACTGAAATTCAGATGATTTACGTAGTAAGTAAGCTGAAATGCAAACTATTAAACTACACACTTCGGTTTGCTTCGCGCTTCGGTTACACAAGCGATCAGAGTATATATTTTTGCCTATATTTTGGTCTTTCTTTATCCGAGTACCTGGAGCTTATCGTAGCTACAAGCGTTGATTGCCAGACAAATTGAATTTCGAGAGTTCTCTGCGCGGTAGGGTTTTTTCAACATTAAAGAATAACCGATTTTAGAGATTCGCTGTTCGGTATCATGTTATACTGGTTAGGATTTCACTTATTGGTTATGACTTACAAATCTCACTAGACTAAGATCAATTTCGTAATAGTTGCTAATGGCAAGGTAAGTTTAGATCAAAATTCAAGTTTGTTCTGTAATTATGGCAATTCCTTTAAATAGGAGTTTTGGCTAAATTATTGTTCGTTCGTTCGTTCATAAACTTCAAACTTAGTGTTGATACACGATATGCGGGGAATACCACATATCATATGAATCTAGCTGGAACGAAAGTATTTTTCTGCAGTATATTAATTAAAAAGGGCCAAGGGCGTGTAGGACGTGATAAGTAAAGTGATTCATTTTATTAGCAACGAAAATAACTTCATATTTCATAATACTACCAGAAATTCCCGCTTCAGTTTAAATTTTTACTTATGATAATGATCTAATTATAAGTAAAACGTGATGACCACATAGCCCAGTCGGTAGTGACCCTGCCTGCCGAGCGAGAGATCCCGGATTCGATTCCCGGCCGGGCCAGACATTGATGTGACAAATAAATGTTTGTTCTCGGGTCTAGGGTGTTTATAATGTCATATTTATATATCTCCATGCCACCCGCAACACAGGGAATCCTAGTGCGTTGCGTGAATATGTGTGTACACGTTTATTTATTTATTATTTATTTACTCCATTTCGACTTCCCTTCTGTTACTTTGTTGCACGTCAAATATGTATGAGTGGATATAACGATCGTGGTGTTTCATCTTTATTACTTCAACGAACGACATTCATAGATTTTTGTTAATATTGCACGTTTAACGCCAATCTAGCCTATTAACGTCACTTTTACATCCGTCCATAATTCATTTTTATTTAAATCAACTTCAATTACTTATTTCCTAATTTGTGTGATAACAAATAATTCATAATTTTGTTACTACTACTCCGTTGATGGGCAGGTTAGGTTAGATGAGAGGCACTTTTATTATTTTTTCTGCGGTTTGTCTATGTACTGCCAATTAGATCGAGTGAAATAGCTGCGACATACGCACAGACAGGCAAGACGAATTGTTGGGATTCTATTTTAGTCAATTGACTACGGAAGCCTAAAAATTAGTCATGTTGGTATGTCTAGATATCACTAAAGATTTCCTTTACAATACTACAAGTAGAAAAAATTACTTCTTTATTTGTTTCAGTCTTATCATGACGGAAATCTACGGATAGAGTTCATTACAATAATTATTGGCGCTATCACCCTTCCTGCTATTATAGCGAAGAAATTATGAACATGGTAAGAATGTGTAAGAATCAATAATATATATTGTAAGCGTTCATAGCTCAATTCAATAGTAACTGATGGACTGACCCAACTTTGGATGAGTTCGGTTATTTAATGAGTGACTACTTATGACAAAGTTATGAAAAGGGGAACCCCTGATTCAAAGGGCACATATAGCAGTTGACCCTGCTTCTTATCGGAGGAAAGCAGTCGTTAGGCTGCGTCGTAGACCTTCGATTGGTATCAAAATTTCGGGCACATGGTTTGGCAACTAATTGCTGTGCCGCTCTGAAGCGACATGATAGTATACGCTTCAGACGACCTCAGTTACGAGAAAAGACCGGGATCATACAATAGCTCGCTAGTAGGTTGAAGCTAAGACAGTCATTCAATAGCATAAGCAATAAACATAAATGCTTAATTATGTTATAATAATAATCCGGCATCTTAATAATAGACGCCAACATCTAGACTCAGAATTTACCTACCCATATCAATCCTAATTAAAAAAAATACTATAATTGTTGCTGTTTTTAAAATATTATACCAACTTTGACTAAAATTAACGAAATATCTTTTTATAAAAATGAACGGAATAAAAAAAGGTCAGTCATAGATAAAAACTGAGTGCTACTATAAGCATAGCAATAATAGTCAGTCAGAATTAGGAGCATAATATATAGTTGTAAAGCTCTCAGTAAAAAATTTCTAATCAACGACATTCGTTGTCTTTCAGTGCCGGCCATTTCGACATCACATATGAAGGGTATTAACTCAACAAGCTTTTGCTGTAGTTTTATATAATGTCGTTAAAATACTTTAGCAACTAATATGGTCAATATTTGTAAGTGCGATACAGCGGTGGGATACGCCTTGACAAATTATGACATTTGCTTTTGTTGTGTTGTTTTGTTATCAATTGCGTTGTAGGCTTTAGCGATTATTTTAAATCTATCAACGGAAATGTATTTTATTTGTTCAATTTAGCCATTTTTGTATTTAATTTACTCTTAATATCATAAACAATCTACTGGAATTACTTATGCAATCAATGGCTACAATTACTATGTAGCCCACGTAGATTCATTGTAATAATCGCGAGAATACCCGTGGGGCGAATACACTTCACTATGCTATAATATACCAATATGTATATGAGCATATTTACAACTATTCTAGAGATTACAACAACTTACTATCGTTAATAAAATACTTTTTATTCATCCACTCAAGTTCAAATACATTTTTTTAATTGTACTGGATGACACCTGATGTTATTACAGTTTTTTCAAATATTAATTAAATGTAATTAATTAATTTTATTATATTATTCTTTTAATATCAAAAACTTTCATAGCGCCATCTGTCGACACGAGTGGAACTACGATATTCGTTCGTTAAACTGGTACAGTAGCATTAATTTTAGTTCTAATATCGTTAGATAGATGGGACTGCACTCCGATAAAGAACAATACCGTTTAATTGATTTTCTTATAAAATATATTTTAGCAGGGTATAAATATATATACATATTTATATTAATAGTAATTATTTAATAAACGTAGGAACTTATCTAGTATCAATTCTTCACTCACGATGAAAGACTTCGATTGTGTACAGTACAGTGTCTTAGAGATAACATTCCAATGCAACAACAACCGACTGTTCCGTCACCCGTTCACAGTCCAGGCAGGGCTACTTCAGAATTCCTTGACCGTGAAGATAAGTTAGGCACTCAGTAAGATTTCGTTTTAGAAATTCCTTTGAGAGCATTACTCAAATTAGATCTCGCCTGCCATTTGCATATTGACTAGCATATAGTGCGTAAATTTATACAGACACATTAATATATGTATGTATATATTTTATGTACAAATATTTATGTGTTACTAAGTATTTATATAGGTGTGTACCTATGTATTGATATGTTCTGTAGAAGCAGTTATTTTATTATGTCAAATAAATATATTAATAATATTTATTTTGTGTTCTTTTGACATCTACCATCGGCTCTGTCCATATCCACATAAGGTTGATGGTTGGACAGTGTTATTTAAAAATAATTTTAACGTTTGTTTTTTACTATCAAAAGGAGATAATATCGATATTATATTATAATACGTAAAGAAATATATCCTCGTAATAACAATTTTCGCCAGGGAGAAAACGTACAACAAGCAGTATACATGTGTGGGTGGGAAACTTACTTATATAAGCACAGGGAACTGCGATCATCGCTGCTCTTCATACAGTCGAGAGCTACACGTGCGATGGCCATTCATACAATTTTCCGCACGATTTGCTTGGACGCTTTAACTGATGTAAGTATTAGAGCCATCGGTCCCTGCGATCTTAGACTGGAGCGTTGCAAGCCTTGTATGGTTCTTTTCTAACACCTTCATAAAGAGTCCAGCTAAGTTCTGGAATGTGGATAATACAACCTTTTATTATGAAATTTGCAAAATGCATTATTATTATTATTTTTTAATTTTCAAGTATAAAGTTAATAATATATTTTTATAAAATACATGTAATTAGTCCGTGGGAGCATTCTCTTAGATTCAGGTCTAGGTCTGTTCGGGTCACGTGGATCTTTCTAAGACTGATAAGACGCAAGGTACCAAGGAACCTGTAGGTACCTAGTGCGGATTGATAGTCAACACAGTTATCAAGAGGATTAAGTCTACCGCTTTCACAAGGCTTCGTTAATGCTTTGTAACGAAAACATCAGAATCGATTGTTCAAAGCGTCCTCTGAGACAAAGCTCTATTCGCATTTTGCAAGTTACCGATTGCAACCGCTATCACACACGATCTTAGAAAACTTTGATAATCGTTACGTAAATTGAAAGTGTTGTGTGAACTTATTTCGTGACCAATATCATAAATTATTAATACATACGTATGTATACATACATACCATGGGAAAAGAGTATGTAACATTCTTATATCTTTCAGGTATTCCATCAAGCTTACGCTATTTTCAATCTATTAAATGCCGCATCAAATTAAGATTCTGAAGGACTTTAATAATATGAAAATAAATTAATTAATAGTCTGTTCAAAAAATAAATTTAAACTAATCTACTTGTAATTCTCACTTGTTCCCAACATTTCCCTCGGATGACTGATATAGAAGGCAGTACTGATCGAAGAATACAAATTTAATAAGGGGTTTACTTTCATTTTAAGTAAAAGTAGGAATTTAGCGACGTCATGTTTGATTTTATTTATAGTTGAGCTATATTTTAAACTAACACCAAACTCATCGTTGAAAGTAAGATACGTAATGTAAGTTTTATTAGCTATAGAAATCTTTATACTTAGAACTTTTTAGACAGCTTAATAACTTTTGACCCTCAGCATAGTCATTAACCCGCAGTAAAACCTCCATTTTAAACTAAATCAGACATAACAAGCAGACAAATCAAGAACAAAAAAAATCGAGTCCAATATTTAGGTAGGTACATAATAAATACATTTTATTCACGCTAAGTATAGGTATATTATCCCACTGTTGGGCTAAGGTCTCCTCTCACAATAAAAGAACTAAGTGTACTACAATACAAGAACAATAAAATAAAAGACATTGTGCTGTTGAAAATCTAATGCAATGTACTTTCTACAAAGATCTTTTACCATTATGACTAATGAAAACTGTGTACATAATATATCATTGTACACTCATTACAACAAATAACGGAGTTTAAATGCAATCCGAAACATACGTCACCAATTAGTGGTATGCTACCTAATGTAGTCTGCAGGTGACGTTACCCGCACTTCTCCCTAGCCAGCTAGCTGAAAACTCGATAGAATCTCACCGACAATACGTCGGCACGCACCCCTTCTCCCTACTACCTACCGTTTTTATACAGAAGACCATCCATTTCAAGTGATCTTCAAAGGTTCACCAACCGTCCAGCATGAACCAGAAATATTTATATTATTAACCCATTTTGAGGTTTAACGACACCCACCTTACTTTAAAGTCCAGTTATAATCGTTATGCCTAACATCTTTAAGAAGTGTAACTTCAATTCATAATAACCGAATAGGAACGTGAAGACGGGGAGGCAGATATTAAAAAATCTGCTTAATCCGCCACCTTAACCAGATCTTTCTTGAGCAAACCACTAATAACTGTTCGTTGGTAACATGAATGAGCGACTTTTACGGACCCTCGGAAAGTGTATGTATACAACTCGACTGACAAAGTTTCGTTCTAGTCAACGGAAGAACTCATAACGGACCCTCGAAAGGTGTATGTATACAACTCGACTGACAAAGTTTCGTTCTAGTCAACGGAAGAACTCATAACGGACCCTCGAAAGGTGTATGTATACAACTTGACTGACAAAGTTTCGTTCTAGTCAACGGAAGAACTCATAACGGACCCTCGAAAGGTGTATGTATACAACTCGACTGACAAAGTTTCGTTCCAGAAGTTCAGTCAACGGAAGGACTCGTAGTCTAAGAATAGCCAGCACGAATATCTAACGAGAACAACTTGCACGAACATCCGCTAAAAAAATTTGTTTCAGCACTACACCTTCGCATCCTCCACAACCATCTATAGAGTAAACCGCAGCAATTATTCCAATAAAGCTTGATATTACTGATATCAGTGACTAGTATAAACATATTATTAATAGGTATTGTATTAACAGAGAAATTCAATTACACCGTTTTGTATGCTAAACAATTTTATTTCACATAAATATTAAAGTTTATTGTATACTTAGCTCACTTTATATTTTATAAGTGTTTATATTTTAGTGGTTTATTAAATATATTGTGCATCAATTATATCATAGAACCCCTAATTTGCCCATATCTCTACCGTAATATAGTTATGTGTCTATTACCGTGAAATATAACAACCATATTTTGTATGTTGAAATTTTAGATGTCTGTAACGTTATAAATTTAAAGAATTTTTTATCTGCAATGTCGTAAGTCATTTTTATCTACACCCAAACTACTTTCATAATACTGTATATAGCATAAGCTTGACGACACATCTGAAAAAAAAAAGAACAAAATTTAATAGTAGTCTTGTTTCCATTTCATTGATATTGAAGATCTAAGTTGCTAGATCCATTCTTGAGTGCAAATCAAACTCGCTTTTCGTGGTTTTGAACCACCAAATAATGCAATGGCGGCAAATTCTACCATTTTAAAATAGCCATTCAAATAACGAGGCTATACTCGCATGGTGGTAAGGTTATTCACCTGCCTGGCTACCTGCCACATATCTTCTTAATCAACCATGAAATGTTTTATCGAGTTTCGGATGCACTGTCTGGAATTCTAGGAGCAAGAGGATCCACTGCTTTTTCCTTGGTCAACAATGCGTCTGTAACGTGTATTGATGTCGCAGATGTACATGGACGGGTGTGGCAATTTAATTCACACACTTACATCCTCGTACTCGAATTCACCGTGTTGCGGGTAGTATGGTCATACACAAATAAGACATCACATACACATATGACCCGAGAACAAACAATTATGTGTCAGAGATCACCATTAAATAATTGACAGTTGTGAAATTTACAAAAGTTATTTTCCTTTCGCAATGTGTAATATAAGTATGGCTCACCTCAGCAAATGTATCAAGGCTTAAAGGGTAAAATATGGTGCGTAGAACAACGGGCCTAGTTGTCCTAGTCTGCATGAAAATTAGAACCTTTCTTATTCGTGGGTTTGGATGGTTCTCCCAGCCGCAAGAATAAATCGCTTGTCTCATGTATTCACTCTGTACACAAGTTTACTGTAATTTGTATCATACTCCTAACTTATTATATTCATATAACATAACATATAATGTCATACTTCACAAATGACATCATAGGTAAAATACAACAAATATAAATTTACAATTACAAAATTACATGCCTTTTCCATAAGAAAGTTGCTGTAGTAACATGGTATATAAAACTGCAGAACAACTCCAGACAGCAGGGACAGAAACTCTATGTTTAATACATCTCGACGCAAAGCCTAGAAACATTGCACTTGAATTGGAATATACATACATATAAAAAAGCCAGCAACCTGCCGTCACTACGTTTTGAAAAATTGGGAACATACCGATTTTCCAGATTAAAAAGTATCTTAGTAAATACAAAATAAGCTAGAATCAAAAATATGTTTAAGTATATATACATTATCTAACTGGGTAACATATATGTATAATACTATTAAAATAAAGGTCAAATGAATAGGCTAATTTATATGATACCTTATCACAATCAACCGTTTGTTTCTACAAATGGTCTTTTCGACTGTCTTGTCTTATCGACTATCTAATGCCAATTTTTAATAAGCTAAATTATATTTATAAAATAAACAATTCATATACCAGTGAATAATATTAAGATTTGTAAAATTTGTAAAAGTTGTCGGTCTATTGTTGTGAAACTATATGATTGCTTATACATATCATTTCACCTGAATTACTAACAGCAAAGTCCTAATACTTACCTGAACAATTTGAAAAACTGTAAAAGGTATTAAAAATGTTGTGGCCTTCATGGTAAATTCAAAAAATGCCACAAATGTTATTTGAACATGCACTACTAATCTAGAAATAGACAAAACATATTTCAAAGAACTATCTAATAAAAACCGAAAGGAAATTAACATTTATAATTACAATTACTCGTAAATGTTTTTTAGTTCCACGTTGATTTCTTTCATGTTATTCAAAACTTCTTCTGAATTGTTAGTCTCTGTAAAAATATTTTTCATACGGGTACCAAGAATTTCTAGTTGTCCGCAAAAATGTAACAAGAATATAGATAAAAGAGGTTCAAAACCTATGTATGTAATCATTACATAACTACCAAAGGCAATTGACAAGCAAGAAATTCCAATATATCCAAGAATACTATTTTTATGATTTTCGAGGAAACTTGGATACACGAGGTCAAATATATGCACATATCTGATTTCTCCCTTACAATGATAATAAACAGTAGCAATTAGAGCTTTGAAGATGAACAGCGTAACCGATAAAAATGTTATGAGTAACCAAAATCTGATTATACGCAACCCCTTGTTCATGTACTTCGAATTTATTTTACTTTCTGCCACTGAAATATTATGTGACTTCCAGTTATTCTCAATATATCGAAACAAGTTTAAGACAATGTGCCTGTTTCGAACGATAATAGTATATTTAAATACGACAGTAAAGGCCATTATAGCCATAATGGACTCCCTGATCATATCATCATAATCCCCGTTTGGAATGCGATGAGTTAATATGGAGTTAGAAAGGAAAAAGAAACATATAAGGCATGTTGATATGGTCGCAAAAGATCTAAGACGCCAACCGGGCGGAAGAGCTGGATGAGATCCGTTTAGCCACAAACCAAAAATTGTAACTTTGAACACTTTTTCAAATTTTAATTTACTATTTTTCAACATCGTGTTTCCTTTACTGGTCGTCTCGAAAGCTAAATATTACTAAATCATAACAGACTGATCATAATATAAGTAGGCGTTACGTTGTTGAGAATGTAAAACTGCAGTCGACAACAAAATACCGACATGCGTTGGGTGATATTACACTAAGTATAGACTTATATAATTTTTCAACAGTGAACGGAAAATGTACAAATTAATCAATTAATACTGATATATAAGGGGTTCTAAATATAAAATTTACAGCTTTAAGATGGAATGACTTGAATAGGTTGTTTCCCAATTTTACGTCATACTCGTATTACGAATAAAAAATACATCGACGAATAAAAAACTTTATATTCATATTTAAATAGCTTTTTTTAGCGTTAATATTTGCAAATTACTTAATGACATTGAAATCTAAAAATCCAGGCAAGTCAATCGACAGAATAAAAAATCTAAACTAATTGCCATCAAACAGGTCGTTGTTTTTGTCTGTATAAGATCGTAAAACGCCATGATCAGGGATTCCCAAAGTGGTCGGTATCGACCCCTTGATATGGGTTGACACGAACGAAAACTGATTTTGCCGGTCGACGAGGTCTAAACATCCACCCAATTAATTAACACAACTTGTTATTTGAAATTTTCATGATACTGTATAAGTTGTGTTGATAAAAATGACTAATATATTAGTAGAAAATATCATTACAAACAGAAATACAATATGAAAAAATCGGAACAACAAACAACAAACAAACAAAACAAGTTCGTACAAGATAACGTGTTAGAGAGTTCAAGTCTTTTCAGGCACGTTTTGACTTGCTTTGACTTGGACGCATTTCCCCGATTTAATACGAACGTAATCATGATCAAGTTCAAATCCAAACATACTCCTGGTATTTTAACGTGCTTTCACTTAGGTTGAATGTTTTTAGACAGTGATAATCCCTATGATGATAGAAGGCCCCTACCGATGACACCTTGAGTGTTGACTTCCGAGCGGTTGCTCCCTAGTGAGCATCGCTAGCGCCCCTCTGCAGTAAGAGAGTCGCAACCGATGAAAGCTTAGAGGCCGCAAGACCATTTTTTTTAACGCTGGGAAATGCCTTTACGCATCCCGCCGCGGGGAGACGGCGGGTATGTGGAACTCCCTGGCACGTCGTCTACGTGCCAGAATACCCACTAAAACACAACGGGGCCCTCATCGTCTTGATGGGGCGCCACGGGATCGCTGGCGCATTCAACCGTGACGCCCCGACAGTTGGCCCGCCTACGCGGGCCACCTTCCCGTACCAAGAGCGCTCTACTGCCCTATTTCGGACCCTATCAGGCCCGAAACACACCACCGCGTTTCTGTCCGGAGTGCCCTCTGCTTAACAGAGGGACACCCGGAAAAACATATTCCCTGGGCTGCTCTTAGTCTGATCCTTCACACTTCGACTTCCA
>PDGT01000007.1:1198107-1228411 GCA_003671415.1 Megathymus violae | reverse complement strand
TTTTAAAATTGGTATATTATTTTCAATAAACACAGTTAACATTTTTAAGTTAAAACAAATTTTAATAACAATATTAGAATTTTTTTTATATTTGTGCTTTTCTAAACGTTGTAATAATAACAGACTAGCGGAATATGTACCCGGATAAATGTACGATGGTTTATTGGCATTGAGCTGGTAAGTAATGTACGTCGCGTTGAATATTTCAGCATGCCTGTGACAATGTTTGTACTTTGTATTTAATGTTACATCAAAATGATTACTATGAAACTGGGTAGCAAAGAAAATCTTTTAGAAACTTCAATCGAGTAATTAATAAGAACCGAATGATAATTTCGTCGACCTTTCTTAAATCACACTGAAGCAGCATGATGGAGTATGTTCTACGTCAGGAAAGAAATTCGTACAGTACAATGGCACGCTTCAAGATCAAAGTTACAAGTTTTCTATGAGACCGCTAATGGATTGTAGTAAGTATCTGGGATAACATTTGATCAAGCCGCTTATGTAGGAAAAGAGTATATATGTGTATATTGTGTTTTATGTATAAGCCCATATATTTGTACATACGACTAGTTATGGTACGAGACAGATTTGAGGTTATTGCCGTAACCATTTTACGAACCGCCTCATGAAGATGCCTTAAATAATTTTAGCATTACACGGATGCTCGCTTGCTTATTCCTGTATTAATTAATTTCGTGACGGTTCAGGTAATTTTGCTTTGTAATAATATTATGCTACCAAATGATTTTCCCCACTTTCACATATTATATGCACACGTCGATTCGGATTTTCATATAAATTAAGAAGTATTAATAATAATAATAGTTATTTTAATATCAAGAGTAGGAGAGTCTGGGCTCTGAATATTTTTTCAAAGCTTTCGTAGTCGAGACTCTTGTCCCGTGGGGCCAGGCCTTATCTTATCTTTTCAGATAGATAACAAAGAAAGTGAAAGATAAAACATGTGACCCGATAGCTGGATGCCTTTTTGCTCAGCGTATTAATACTATTATACATCGAAGAAATACTGCCAGCATCTTCGCTATTGTACTATAGTTATGTACATTTATTGTAATTAATTATACAAGAAAGGTGTATATTTTAATTTTTTTTATTTTTTTACGATTTTACAATGATAATGAAGAGTAACTCTAACATCCGAACATACCGAAGGTTTTGGTAATACCAGAATGTTCTCTGTATGGGTCAAAAACCTAAATGTAACATATTAATTACTTTTAAAAATATGTTTTTTTTTTAATTAAGCGTAATCACAAAATAATTTTTTTTACAACAACAACACTACACTTTTTACCCTTTCCACCTTCTGACAGACCTAACATGCAAAACAGAATTTGCTGTTTAAAGTTTTTCACTTGTAAATAAATTTTTAAGTTTCCATTAAGCTTATGCACTATAAAGTATTGAGGCTGGTGGTCTTTACCCAAACTTTCATTTTTGGTGACCGTTTACTCTAAAAGCTGTTTAGTTGTTTGTGTCACTTTACAAATTATCCTCATACATCAAACTTTCTTTAGAACTTGTTTGCCTGTTTTACGTTCAAGTTGTAAACAACAAGCTGGTGTTGTTTCATATCATTTAAAACATGACTTAGTAATCTTGAATCAAGAAAATACGAATGTCTTGTAAGGATATTATTTGATATAATATTAAAATAATACTTATTAATTCCTTTCGTAGTTCTTTGTGCATATTTTCCAAATACGAGAACTGTTCATGCAATGTGATTGTATAAAATTTAATAAAACTATTTTAAATTACTTTTGTAGGCCAGGAACATCCGGTAAGACAAATCGTCGTCGACAAGTTCCCAGCCAAAAATACTTATTACTAATAATACTACTTAATATTCAAACAAAACAAAAAAACAACAGAAGATCTGAATAAATAGTATTGTTGAAATCTTCATGGATTAAAATTGTTAAAACTGTTATCGTAAAAAGCTTAAATCAGGTGGTGGCGGCGGTCACTGGACAGATACTTAATTACTAGACAGGCTCAGCACTCGACGTCACGAGTGCGCTATGACGGTAATTGCGTTACGTGTGCGTCTTTCTAGTTCATTGACGTATCGAGTTAAAGGCAAATGATTTTACAGTTGCTTTATAAAATATGGTTTGTGGTAATCTTCATGTTTTGGCTATCAATTTGCTAGTAGACAAATACTATTAAGGATACAATTTACAAAATTTAAATATCAATAATGCTACTGTATTACGAGATTGAGATTTTTCAATCAATTTTAATTACATATATTCATCTAACGCCCAATCTGTCTGCTCATTCATTCGTCAATTTGCTCCTTCGTCACGCCCGAAGCGAAGCGAGATAGGATTGATAGTTTCTGAATAAACATTATTTCTCTTCGACACAATGTCCAGAAAGAATAAATAACAAAGACTTGATGTGAAATCAATTTTATTTTATTTTGGACTAAAACTAGAAACAACATTTAATCTGACAAAAGAACATGAGCACTAACAATATATCTACATCCTGCAATATTTGCGTGGAATAACTTAAATGTCGTTTGCATCACAGAACCGAGTTAGTTATTCTTGAACGATAGTGGCGAACTACGCGAAGATACGGGCCACAGCATCCGTTGTCGCAAATTGAATTGTACTTTGCTGAAGAGTTCGCCAGTTTCTCGGGCCGCTTAGCACAAATTGTGTTAGAAGTCAACGTACACACGAATGCCAATTTCGAGAGGATTGTTGTACCTTATAAATATGCAACAAGGAAGAGGAACGATCGGCTGCATATGATTAAATTCAAATCACTTTGGGCTTTGATATTGCAAGGACGTTTTAATCAGTTGAGAAGGAACGGGTGTTGAATGATAGCAGGTTATTCATAATATTGATTTGCAATTTATTAAAACTAAATGTATGTCTTGCTCATTCACTGGCAATGCTCTAAATTCGAAATCATTTCACACTCGTGTAGTATTTGCCTAGACTTAAGACTCGTAACACGAACGTCCTACAACTCATCTAAACTTAAAGATAAAGGTACATATAGTGTTACATTACTAGTAATTGTATCTAAACTGCACAATATCTCCTAATGAAACCAGATGCTGTATTATGTAAATCATTGTTTTATAACAGAAAGTCGAAAGTATTTTACTACATGCCCTACCTTGTAATTTAAAAAACTCCGTAACGACTCATGCCACAACTTCGTAACGACTTTTTTATTCGGTTAGCGATTTAAAAGAAAAGCAGGTATTTAAATAATATACATAACAAACTTTGGGGAATTGGCCTGAAATAAATATAGTAACAGTGTATCTGCTATGTAAGATTTACACTCTTTTGCATAACTCTTTTTGCATTATTATAAAATTGCTCATTACACGTCCTGCGAATCAGAAGGTACCGGCAAGGACCTCCAATTTTCATCTACACAAATTATATGTTTATATGTAACATAACGAGGATGTATTAAAAGCTTGTTTTGAAGTTTCACAATTAGGAGCAATCCTTAAAAACCGGAAAAGTATGTTTTTTACTAAAATAATTTTGATACACAATTTAAATATACTGCGCCTAGGCATAATATTATGACGAAGGTTGTATGCGATAGGTACGCGGAAAACAATACAAATCAGACCAATGATACCATAGGTGTTTTCTCCTAGCATATTATGCAACTCTATAGTATTTAGGTACTTATGTACATGCTTTTATATGTAGTATTTAGGTACTCGCATACTATGTAACTTTTATATTGCTTTGGTATACTTCCTTTATAATTTACTGTACTATTTATCCAGCTATTTTGTTATGATTAATGTTTTATTATTGTTGTCAAATATTTGGCAAATGTCTTAAATTATTGTGACCATAGTTGCTTTTATTTTTAATATGAACGATTTTGCCCTACTTGTTAACAAAATGTGTTTCACAAATGTATGAAGCATGGGCGTCGCCATGTGCAAACTGTACAAAGTAGATCATATTAATCGAAAGCATTCCTTATTATTCAAATTCTAGATTTCAACGTAGTTTAATGTCAATAATTCAATTTGTGAATAACATATTGTAACCATAAAGTAATTTATTTAAATTAATTTCTGAGAGGAGAACAGCTCATTGAATAATTTTTTCAATATTTTTCTGTGAATCAGTTTATTTTTCTCCAAATTATGCTAGACTGTACAAAGGCGTGCCAAAAATAAAACATCTCATTTATTACGCTGACGAGAAATTTTAAATTCACAAAAAATAACACGGAAAAGAATCATTCCAGCAAATTCGCCACATAAAAGGGAGCCAAAGAGTACATTTGTATAACTGAAATGGAGACGTCATTCAAGCTATGTGCGTAGCAGCGACATCTGTTGATGTGTTATCTTAAACTTTGTGAAAGGTTCAGTGCTGTAGGGGTATCAATTAAACAGTTAATTTTTTTCTTCTGGGTGTAGTAGAATCATTATATTAACTCTATGAGTAGAATAGAATTAGTTACTTAACTCTTATTGCAATTAACATAATATGCTGAGTAATTTAGCTTGAATAACCACTCTTATTCTATGGAAATAAAAACACTAGGTAACGAAAATGATTAATTTATTTCACAGAACATCCAGTTTAAGTATGTTAATGTCATTTTATGAGTTTAAATAATTACATTTTATTATATACTCATTTATTATATTGCAGATAACGTTGATTAGAAAAAATATAAATACATTACAATGTTACTACACTAAAATATTTAAAACTAACCTTTATAATCCACTAACCTTTGTACATATATGTGAAAAGGCATATTTCTTCTAATTGATATCACCCTAAAGGGAGCTGTTTAATAAAATAATTAAAGGAGTTACAAAATAGCTGGATAAAAGGTACAGGAACTTATAAAAGAATTATACTAAAGCAATATTATAAAGGTTACAAAGTATGCGAGTACCTAATTCTATACTAAAATTATAAAGAGGAAACCTTTGTATGTTTGTAACGAATAAACGCAAAAACTACTGAACCGATTTTAAAAATTCTTTCACTATTAGAATGCTACATTATCCTTAAGTAACATAGGTTATATTTAGTTGATAGTATCAGACGTTACTTTGCGGAAATACACTGCGGAAACTATTGATGATAGAACAAAAAAATGTCTACAATATTAGAGAACATATCAATGTCTACAAATAACTTCGCGATACTATATGTCCAACTATTGTAGTTATGTGACTATAATCACTTTTTACATTTTAAAAGCTGACCAAAATCAGACCATGATAACCATACCTTCGTATTAATCCGTATCCAAATAAATCATATCATATTCAAATCTGTTTCAATACCTATAGATGACTTTTTGAATTTCCAAATCGGACATTCCGTTCAGAAGATTTTACGAATTTAGAAACGTAAACACGGCCGCCGCCCCCGCGCAATGACCAGTGTGGCCCCACGCAAAGCAGCCGTAGCGTACGCAAACATTTTTTACAATTTTTGTCTGTCTGTCTGTCTGTTTGTTCCGGCTAATCTCTGAAACGGCTAGTCCGATTTTGACGAGACTTTCACTGGTAGGTGGCTGATGTAATAAGAAGTAACTTACGCTACTTTTATTTCTACTAAATAACTTTTTTATTAAATTCCACGCGGACGAAGTCGCGGGCACAGCTACTTATAAATATATCTCAAAATGTTTAAAAATAAAAGTACACCCGTGAGAAGCCGGGGCGGGCCGCTAGTATTACATATAAAAGCATGTAAGTACCAAAATATTACAACTCTCATCCCTATGCCTTGCAACTATGAAGTTTTGCCACTAGCTCTACTCAATCCCACTATCATATATTTGGTCGATCATTTATGAAGTGACATTATTGAGACAAGTCCATGATGCATCCTTTACAATATGCTGTAATTGCTAAATTTCATCATGTCTCCTTGTACTGCTACGACACTACAACTTCGTAACACAATATACAAGCGTCATGTTATGAATACAAACGACAATTCCCTTGTCTATCAATTAACGACATTGTAAGTCAGATTTTGACTTTGATGTTCTATATAGTGGAACTTATCCGAACAATGATTTCATTTATAATTATTGAACCAAAGAAACTTACAATTTTGGTAACTGCCGCTGTTCACATACCTATTTGTATAAAAATTATTTAGTCTGTAAAGGCTAATCAATATTAAATATAGTCATAATCAATAATTATAGTTAATACGATAAATATGTATAGTGACCGAAAGCTTTTTTGTCAAAATGTAGTCCGCTACACACCTGCTACGCGGTGTAGTAAAGCATTTTAGTTTATAGAACACGATTTGTAATTCTTAGCGCTGTAGCTCATCAATGATAGGTTTCAAATATTAATAAATGCATGAATTAATAAAGTTTATATTACTGTGTTATTAAGGATTTTTTTTATTTCGTGTTAATAAATTATTTTTCTCGTATTTATACTTCAATGTTCCATCATTGCAAGTGACCCAAGTGCGTTTGGTCCAAATATTATTCCTTTCAAATTCAAAATCAATTAATCATATTCTGTAAATATGTTCATAAGTGTATGAACGTCATTTTTTGCTTCTACCACTGTTTCGATAAGGAGCTTTAACAACGAGGAGAAGAAATAGCGAAAGAAACTCATCAGCATATCTTTTAAACAACCCATTGTAATTACAAAAAATTAAACCTGTGCGGAACTGGTTTCGACACTATTATTTCCAGGCATCCTTGTCATTAATGTATTCATCTATACTATAATATCCTTTGCCTATAAGCTGTATTTAAATGCGTCGCTTAAAAGTTCCAATGGGCAACTCGCGTATCATCTTAAGAACCTTATTATAAAAACGAACTCCTTTTGAAGACGATATGAAGATGTAACCAAATTATGCCTATCTTGTTTCATGATTGTGTGTATCACTTTTCTGGTTATACGTATTTAATTTAGTTTAATAAATACTAAATTACTATACATGTACTGACTGGCTATGGTGAGTACACCTATTTCTTTAAATTTTTCTCTCAATGACTCACGTGACTTTAATTTGTATATAGCTCTGCTCGTTACTCTTAACAAACTTTACTGTATCACAATCTACGCGTTACCAGTCCATTCACTTCGCTGTGGTGAAGACAGTACAATATTGGTGTGATTTGTTCACTGAATAACGAAGGTTAGTTTTGAGGACGTTATAAACGATATCTCGTGGTTTAAAGATTACTAAATGGGCTAAATGCATACTTAGGCCTGCGTACCAATCTCAAGAAAAAAAAAATATTTTTATTTTATTTCAAAATTTTATAATTTTCCTTACTTCCGCTCTCTAAAACCTAGTAGACTAGCTAATTTTCGTAGGAATTGATATAATCAAATAATGATTCATACAGATTGAACGTAGATATTTGAAAAACTTACATAACTAGTTTTATATAAGCGTAAAATTTATATTTTGATAAATTGTTTATACAATTATCCGAGAAAATTGAATGATACTCGTAGTAGGTAGTACATTGGAAACTGATTGGAGCGTTGTGAAGAATGACGGGTATAAGATGAGGAATGTGAGACGCAGTCCATGGTGACTGGAGAAGTTCTGTAGACTGTCAAGATGTGAGTGTGACTCGAATATATAATGAAGGCGTAAATTGTAGCTTTGTAAAATAAAGCTTGTTACTGTTACCAATCTGCTTTTAATTGCCTCAATTCTTAGATAAATTAATAAAATAAAAGCGTTCATGGCAAATTACGCAACAAAAGAATTACTTTATTGCTTTTGCTATAAGTAGATGTTGATTTGATCAAAATCATTAGCCGAGTTCATTAATATTTTGCTAAAGAACCTTCACATTATGTTTTACGTGTAACTCAATGCAATAGTTTCTCTCATGTATCTTGGTCATACTATATCCTATATAATCCTGATTCTTTTTACTTTTTTAACATTTAAGTTGAATTAACTCACGTTTTTACCCTCTTTGTCAAAATATCATCCCGTAGGACGCTTAGTTGATGCACAATTGATTGTTTTACACCTGAGCAGAATATTCAACCTGAATACAATTTTCGACCTTTCCGAGTAGTTGAGATGGCGGGTAGCTGTAACAACTGTTACTTATTTTGATTAATCACCTCAATTACTTCAATGCGAAGGATATTATTAATACATAGATGTTTACTATTAAAATCGTATTTAATTATTAGTCGCATAAAATAATACTACAAAAAAAAATTCTTAACAAAGCCTCTGGTTTCCTATGTTAACGATGAAGTTATGAGAGAGTTATGGTTTAATTGTTACAAGACAAGATTCACAACGATGAGTTAACCAACATATGTTACACAGCTCGCAGAATAAGCCTGCTGAAGTGTCAATGAGCGGTGCACATCGGTCATAGGACTGATTGCCGATGGTGAAAAAGTATTGATTATGTTAAATATAATTACTTTTTTATGGCAGTGTAAAATAAATAAATATTAATATTCTATGGAAAAAGCGTAAAATGACAAGATAACTAATTTAATAAACCAACGTCGTTCGTCGCAACTTAAACGTGACAGGCATTATTTGGGAAATTTGGACAATTTTAACAATACACGTTACTTAATAAATATAATAAACATAACGAACTCATGAGAGATGATACTTTTTCTGTACTACTCATATTTGGTGTGGTATGTAGCACAGCCACGTAGGGCACAGAGCTCTCCTTCTAACCGAAGAAGCCTAGAGATTACCCACCTATCTATCCCAATGCCGTTTGGTGTAGACGTTAATGAACAATTCTGATATGGTAGTTCTTATACAGCTCAAACGCCTCGGACATGGCTTAACGATTGATTACCGAAAGATCAATTGAGCATTGGGCACAGTTTTGTAAAGGATGGATGAAGTTATGAAAATGTACTATTAGCCGTCTCTCATTCCAATCCCGACCGCGCCCACGTCACTATTACTTCGAAAAATGACCAACTAATATTTTGGCAATCCCTACCATCGCAGTGTCTTGGTGCCCTTAACCAACTAACGACTACACCCATAAACGACGCGTAGGTCAACCAATAAGGGTCGTGTTTCTCACCAAAACAAAGTAAAGTAAGTAAGTAAGTAAGTGCCTAATCTGGCACGGTGCGCTAGCGCTAGCGCATTATTACTCAGGTGTCGAAGTAACACGTGGCTAACCTTTAATTATTTCTATTGTACAGTGATTTGTTTAATGTGCTATTAAGTACTGAAGGAATAGTAATCCGTCTAGTTCGGTTGTTCTACTTTTAGGAGTTGATTAACAACATACACTAACAACACATACATACCATAACGTAAATTTAAAAATAAGTAACATACTATAAATAAATATATGCACATACACTTATTTCCCAGCACTAGGGTTCCCCGTCTTACGGGTGGCATGGACACACACAGTTAGACAGCACAAACAGCGACGATCAGGGTACAAACATTTATCTGTCACATAAAACAACCCCGTAGTCCAGTTGGTAGTGACCCTGCCTGCCGAGCGTGGGGTCCCGGGTTCGATTCCCGGCCGGGGCAGATATTTATGTGACAGATAAATGTTTGTTCTCGGGTCATGGGTGTTTGTGATGTGATAATTGTGTATGTCCATGCCACCCGCAACACAGGGAATCCTAGTGCGGGGGTGTGAGTGTGTGGACGTATAAAAAAAAAACTTTCCCAAGCTACATAGATTCTAAACCGGGTTCCCTCCCTTTTCAAGCAGAGTCATCAGAAACAGGCATGCTGGTGGTTGTGAATGTACCATTATGATAGATTTGAAATAAGAATTGAAGTATATAAAAATTTTATCCTCATTTCAAAAGTTTTCTTTACATGCAACTCAAAATATAACTCTCATAACGATAAACTGGAAGGATCATTGAACAGAACATAATGACGTTGTAAAATAAGTATAGCTAATGACGCGTTCTCGCTTCGCTTTGGAAAATTCTGCGTGATCAGATCCACTTCCCGGGATGAAACCATTTGTATGTTACGACCCATAAGTTCTAGATTAGTATACCAAGAATAATCTAAATCTATTCTATGGTTTAAGTGTTATGCGTGTAATATATAGGCGTAGGGTCCGAAAAAATATGTTTAGGCCTTTATATCGATAAAAAAGTATAGACTTTGTTATCTTATCCTATCTTTGTTGTCGATATCGTAGGTAGCTATTAATTGAATACTAATGATTTATTAGTTTAAACTGTGTAGCCTGTTACACAACGGATGATGCAATGGCGGCCTTCCTGCTGGAGGTCTCCTGACGATAAGTGATCATCGCGGCCTATGGACTCCTCCCTAGCCATCCATATCTACGATTTACTTATTCAGTTGGTCACCTATACATCAAAAGCTGGTTAACGTGGCTTAGACTCAAAGATGGGTTAAGCCACTTACATCCCTAAATCATACATCCGTAAAAAATAACAATAATTAAAGTATTTACTACGTTTTATAAGAGTAAATACGACTTTATGAAGATAGAAAATTGGAACCGTCAACATAAAATACTCCACTATCGCTGCCTAGATGCTTTCAGATGGAAATGATCGATGAGTTGTTATGTTATGTCCGACACAATTTTTAGATTTTAGTACCATTTACGACGCAGTTGTTCCGATCCTAGATTAAACCTGATACATATGATATACCAATACCTAAGCAACGCTTTTTAAAGCTACAATTGTCTTTCTGTCTGTCTGCGGTAATCTTCAGAATGACTCGACAGCTTTTGATGAAACTTCCACTGAAAGATGGAAATGTTTGTAGGGTTACATCTAGCGTATTTTTTCTGAACTTCTCTGACTGCATGTGTGATTGTGATCATTTAGTGACATTGTAATAGTAAGAAATATTCTAATTTTATTTCTGCACAAAAATATATGTTTATACAGAAATAGGAAAAAAACCAAAGGGCCTTATATGCATCTTTCAAATGGCGAACTAGGTATAGTGGAAACAATAGGGCCCTTTTCACCATACTATACGTTCTTATTACAAATCACATAAATTTATAAGTTACTTAGTTATTTTGTTTTAGGTGACTGCTAAAACGGCAACGTATTTTTTTTTTCTGCAATATAATATGTCATTCTAAACCTTCGACAACTTTATACCAAAATAGGGCAAAATCAGTTCAGGAATATTAACTTAAAACGTAAATCTGCCTTACATTAACTGTATCTTGGATAGAGAGTAAGCTATGTTACTATCTGGCTCATAAATTATCTTTGTGCAAAAACTCACATACATCTGTTATTCCGTCGTGACGTGAAAGAAGGACAGATCTAAGTCAGAGCTATATTCAAATGTTTTTATGGATTCTCGTTTTATAGCTAAAACTATATTTTTATAATTGTTGAAATTAAAGTCCTTTTAGAGGAATAAATTCACAGTTTCTTATTATTATTTTAATAAATGTAGGTTTTAGAAGCGGCTATGTTGCTAGCAACTACAGATTAAATTACACTATTTGTTTTTTTAATACGTTAATTTATACTGTAAACATACTCCCGGGGGAAATAATATTCAATGCTTATAAATAGCTCAAGGTGGGAGAGATCTTAACTATTTGAATATTTGTCTAAACTTACAGTATCTACGTAAAATCTTTTACTTAGGTTTTAAATTTTGTTAATAACTACAACAATTTATAGGTTAATAAAAAAAACTTGGTTAACTTAAAAATAAATTGGTTACATCTTAAACCATAAACCATGTTTAATTAATTTATATCCAAATTATAATATTATTATTTAAAAAAAGTTACATTCTTTTTCAGCAGGTAAAACACACAACTTACTTTTGGCTCTACATTAAATTTCTGAAGAATTTTTTTATTTTAGCAACCCTTTCCATCTGATCTGAACCATAAAATAACTTAATAATTATGGCTACCGGCCACTGAACTGGATTTTTCTTCTTTTAGAAGTATCAAACTACCTTCCTCAACCTTAGGTTGACTCTGGTGTCATTTGGGTCTACTATTTAACTGCGATAAATATTGTTTGTGCCATGCGTTCCAAAAGTGTTGCTGTATTTGAGTACATCGACGCCAAAAGCGTAGCCTATGTTCAGGAATTTACCTAAGGCAGAAATATTTAAATTTTTGTGAAACTGCTTCAAATTTAACATTTTGGCAAGATCAGATTTAATAAAAGATACTTAACTACCGCTGTCAAATAAAACTCTAGCAATAATTTGATAATTACCGTTTTGGCTGAGTAGTTGAGCTTTGATGGTCGGCAGTAGCAGTTCACTTGTCTCTACATGCAATAAAGAGCTATAACAATTATATAATTCTTTGCTATAACAATGAGAACACTTGAAATAAAAATGGCACTTCCTAGAATGCGCATTAAAACATATTTGGCATAAATTACAATTTTTTAGGAATCAAGCCGCTCCTGAGGAGAGTACGACTGGAATTTATTACATTTGAATAACTAATGCTCTTTAGAGTCACAGAATCGATAAGAAGACATTACTTCACTTACAACATTGGTGACTTTGTTATAATTTTTATAATGATACAAATAAAAACAAAAACAGATAAAAACGACTCATCGAGCGATCAATCGAAATGGAACCAGTAAGGATATCAAAGATTGTTTATGTGAATTTTATTAGTATAGAAACAAAAGACAACACTTAATTACTTTGTTACTTAATTAATTAATTTGTGATTTCCTCATTTTTAATATTTGTGTATTAGTACTATTTTTGCTTTGATTATAGTTTGAATTATCATGTTTATACATATTCTGTTTAGTTACTTATGACTGAATTATACATTGCACCGAGCAAAGCGGGTGGAAACGGCTAGGATAGTAATACATATATTGTAGTAATTAAGACCTTTTTCTCGTAAAAGCATTCTTCAGCCCAGGCTAACCACTGCGCCCGTGATGCATCCTCAACAACGGACGAGGTTATGGTGTTCAGTTTCTTCTGTTGAAACCGCACTTTGCAGCTAACACTCGTAGTCTACTCACCCTGAGGATGCTCTGTTTCGGAGCGATATACGTATTAGTGACGGTATGTATGTTAGTATATACTTTTATTTATCATAAATGCATGTATTCCTTTGTGGGAGGCGGGGAGGTTCTACGCATGTATAGAAGTATATACCATCATACATGATGCTTGCGAATTGTTGCAAAATAAATTAATACTAATTTCATCACAATATTATATCAATATTTACGCAACTGCTATATGTCAAAGTACCGTACCTTTTCTCTTAGCTCGTTAATTGCCAACGCGTGACGACATAGCCATTGTGTAATGAAAATGTAATGCTGAAAGTTGGCAAGTGACTGGTTGCTTATTTAGGGTAACACGACTCTGGGTAATGCATAATAAAGTTTTTCGGTACGGGTTCCGAATCTCTGGCAATTCGCCAATATTAATGCAGAGCCCACTATCATAGTACAACGATAAACAGTTTTAGCAAAATCAACAAGATTTACCTTTTTTTATCTCATGTATCGTCTTTATATTCTATCAAATGATAAAATTATCAAATGTTACATTAATAAAATAAATTTAATCCAAATACACTGATCCTCACACAATTGGTAATAAATCTAGCTGTGTACTTATATTGAGTATTATTTGAGCAATGATCGAAGTATATAAAAGTATTTTGGAGATTATCTTTGTATTCATTCTGCTAGTTTTAAGTCGTACTGCAAATAAAGTGTTATGTTACTTAAGTGTATTAATTTAGAAACATTTTCAACACAAACGATTATTTTACACAACAACCCATCTACCTGCCTTTTTACCGAGGATGAGTTAATTGTACTTGTAGCACTATATTATGCTATAATTTTTATTGGAATACAACAAATGCTTACGATTGTTATAACATCGTCCGTTATTTACACAAAATCATAAATTGTTATTCGACGACAACCTATTATCACGTTACGCTTTAGTACTAAGGCTAAGGTTTAATATCCTTTACCTCCTTCAATATTGTTGTTGATTTACTTGTAGAATAAGGGAAGATCCTGTAATATACAGCAATTTATAACTAGTCTATGTTAGGTTATACTCAAATAGAACATTCTGTTTACAATCATTACATTTATATGGAATCTACGGAGCTCCTTTCATCCTTAAATCTAATACGAAAAGCCCCAACTAGTAGTGCGCCCTGCCGAAGGACGTACGTGGCAATGTTGTTTGGTCTCTTCTTTTTTATATCGCTAAGCTCTTTACCAGACAGCATAATGCCAATGATACTCACAGATGGTTTTTACCTGTCTAGCTATGTTAAACAAGTTTGTGCTTTTCTATCATGTTATTGTAAAAACAATTAATAAACTATTTTACCGCTTTCTTATTACCGACAATGCGTTGCTATTGCCACTGCTATCACTTGACTCTGAACTCTCAATATGTACGCGTCGAGGTAACCATTCGAGACCATGTGCATCTACATCTTCATAAATCTACTCATTCACCGCCTGTTATTATGAAAAAAAAAAAATATGCATGTACTATTGAAACACTTTTTTCAAAACTAACTTTTTTTCACGATTAAAATCGATTATTGATTAATCAATAATAGTAATTTTATTCCCAACGCTTCATGACTATTGAACCTCTCCACGTATGTAAAGTATTCAGATGTTCTCTGAGAGTGGTACTCACGCCAGCCGTGCAATATAGCAGAGCGTGGAAGTTGATATCAGAGTGAATTTTGCTTTGGGCTTTGTGCTAGCGATGAAGGCGGCATCCGCTGGGCTCGTCCCCGCGAGCATGCCCTCTAATATGTATGTGTCACGATCGCTCAGTTAAAACAAACTTAAGTATAGTGAAATGCATAATGAATCTACAGCCATCATATATAATCCTAGAAGAATTTATTTGAAAAGACCAGTTCGTATTAAAAATTGACTATAGAAAGTTAGTTTCTATGTATAACTGAGAAACTGGTATACCATTAAACATAGATTTGATTTAAAAGTGCGCAGTTATATTAGCGGCGTATAATAACGGTGTACGATACATTTCTAATAATAATGTAGTAGAAATCACTTGTCCCGTGCGCCACAGAGGTCTCAACTCAACAGGAACGAACAGATAACGGAACGCAATACAGTCAGGAACAGTAAAGGAATATCCCGCTTCACGACACCCTTGAAATGTATTTAAAGATGGTTACATAATTTTATATTATATTTATTTTGATACTTTTTTGTATCTGTGTTTGTTCACGCCCTTATTGCGTGCCAATGGCACCCAACGTGAGGCATCCCAGATCATCAAACACCTCCCTGTCATGGTCCGAAAATACCCCACTGTCCTCTGTCTCACATAGCCTCCAGATAATCAGACAGCAGGCCTCCAATCCCAACAATGGTCTTCAGCAAAAAGGTGTCCCAATCGCACGGTGTTCCCCAATATAGGAACATAGAAAATAATATAGATTTATAAAAATAATACACAAATCCAACTATAACAATAATAAGGCACTTATAAATCGTGAGCTCTTCAATTTTATCTTGATACAATCTTGATATGTATCTTGTCTAGTCTGATATATATGTTTATCTAGTCTTGATAGTACAGACTCAAGTTATCTCAAGCGGAGTGACTATGTCATGACCACAGCCCAGGTGCGTCCGCGCCGCCCGTAACCCGCATACCGCGACACGGGATCGGGCGGTGAGTGTGGCTCCTAATTTACATACATTTAAGATAATAAATTTAAGGAACGCTAAGTTCCAATATTTATTTCTACAATATTATAATAAAAAAGAATTGTGTGACATTTTCGTCACCTTTAATTAAGCAAATATTTTTGATTTTTAAAAAGCAATATAAAATGCATTATCGATATAGTGCATGTGCGTAGCATAGTGATGACACACAGGTTCACCTATTCTGTGCTATTCATAACATCTGTACTTATAATAAAACTGTCACGCAGGCGAATCTGTACATCGAATATATTTTCTTAATTTTATTCGTAATATGGTAAGACTTTGTTAACATTTTTAAAAATGTTGTTTGTCATTATTTTCTAGTCCTATTATAATATCGTACAATAATTTATTACAATATTATTTATAAAATGCAATACTGTGATTAAATTATTGTCTTATTTATATAAGGACTTATCCATATGTTGTGACTGATAGCACTACCTTCTATCATGATTGATTATCTCTGACGGTTGAGTGAAAGCGATTTGTCATTACAAATAACATAAAGACTTATCTCTCCTTAAATCAATAACTATTACAGCGCCTATATGTGACTTACGTTAGGACAATGGCAATTTGATGGATGTAATATTACTGGATACGTGGTTTTATTATATCTAATTTTCACCCCGAGGATGAAATTCGCCCATAATTATTAAATAACGATTTGTTTTTCATAAAAAAATATTTATAACACTGAAGCTCGTCGATACCTACTAAGCAAAACCCAAAAAAAAGGAAATCGGTTAACTAACATAGAAGAAAATACTATGAACTGTACTGTCATTGCATATGTTGATTAGATAAGTAGCTTTACGTTTCTTTTTCTTCCATCGGTGAAAGCATGGAACAAAAATAAGAGCAAAATCGTAATTCGTGAGTCTATCAACACAAAACTTTGATCAACTAATTCTTTCTACTAAAAAAAACAATAAGTTGAACAAATTAAATAATAAAAATAAAGAGCTAAGAATTTAATTTCAAAACAGAATTTACTAAGAAATATAAGTTATTTGTACATATAAAAACAAAATACATATATATACATACATCAGTCTTACGTGGATTGAATAACAGAATAAAACATTTCTACGTTGTGTATGTTCGATTACACAAAGCTTAAGCGAAACATTCTAGTCAACATGCGAGTCAAGAAGAGAAAAGATCAAACAAAGTCAGTGGGTGGAAAATCATTGTTCACTTGGTTACATGCATCTCAGAGCTTGATGTTACTCATTTGCCCACGTGGTCCAAGTGTAATTATGGCCAACAGGCGCTGCTCTGGGGTCCGAATAAAACGGGATTTTTCTTGGGATCATCCGTTGAAGTTCCTTTTGTAAACGTGAGTTCAACGTCTCCACAATGTTTGGGTAAGCTACGGATTTGTCTTGAAACTCACATGGGTCTTCCTTTATATTGAACAAACACATTTTACCTGTAATGTTATAAACGATATAGCTTATTGTATATTTTTAGTCGATTTTTAGTCCAGTAACATAAATAAAAAAGAAGATTGTGTCACAAGGGACCAAAATAATGTATTAAGGGCGAGAGCGACTATTTGAATCCAGAGCGAAGCGAAGAATTCTAGAGTAGAATCCTAAGCGTAGCGAGGGATTCTTATTATTATCTACTATTATTATTATTGAAAAACTACTTACTAGTTTCTTTGCTAGGGTAACACAAATCTTCGCTAACTCTTCTACACTGAACTCTTTTTGGCCTTCTGACTTCTGAATCTTCTATTACATAGCTATAACCTATTTTCTGTAAAACTGTGTATACAGCACTTTTTCGTAAAGTATCCGTGTAGGACGGTTCCAATCCTATGATACCCGAAAGACTTTCTCCTTGATGATTACTGATACTTTGTTTAACATTTCCAGTTACCAGCTTATAATCTCCAAATATTATTGACGCAAAACCTGAGTAATCATCTATTTCAAATAACACATCTCTTTTTGAGTTGTTATTCTTAGTAATGCTTTCCCAGAGATCTATGCCATCAATATTTTGTGGTGGAGGAGCTCCAGCCGCTCTAAGCAAGGTTGGTACCCAATCAACAACATGCATGTATCCACTCCACGAATGTTTAACTGAGTTAGTCAGGTTTTTACTCCAGATCAAACCATTTACTCTGATGCCTCCTTCAAATGGTGTCATTTTCAGTCCTCTCAACGGCCAGTTAGATGCACAATTCATATAGCTCCCGGATGTCATTCCACCGTTATCTGATATAAAGGCAATTACAGTATTATCTAGAATTCCTTTTTCTAACAATGCCTTAACTATATCACCAACGCTGTCGTCAAGTTTCTTCACCATGGCTGATGGCAAAAATAATCAGTATTACTTACATAAAAAAAATAATTTCGTACAACCTAATTATTTTTAGCATTTATAAATATAAAAGTCATAATGAAATTAGCTCGAAAATATATACCAGTAACTACGTGTTGTTAATGTAAAATAGGTTTATCTAATAGATTAATAAAGACATGTTTAGAAAAAGAAAAAATAAAGATTGTCATTAGATGTCATAAAGTAGAGAAATGAAAATAACATGGTTTGAATCTAAAATTATATTAAATATGCTAATTATTAAAGAAAGTATTACAGGATGTAAAATTAAGTACTCAGAATTAAAAGAGTGATCCCAGGAGCAGAGCAGATGTTTTATTATAATTTAAATCTTTAACATAATATTTGACATAAGAGTTAGTTTAACACATAACTAAATTAGTTGAGTTTAAAGGTCATTTTTGTTTATGTTAACTAATTATTAACTAAATACTTCAAATTTCTAGATTTTTCACTAGTGACTAAATATCTTTCCACGTTTTGGGGACATGTGAACTCGTTGATGCTGATTTTTATCGTTAGATTAAGTTTTATCGGAAACCTTCGGATTTTCCCCATAAGAACTTCCGATGCCCGAGGGGACCTCTAATTCCTCCACAAATCTACACTAGTTCAACGCTTACACTCATAATATATAAAATCATACCTAAATTAAAGTAACATGTTTTTTTTATATAGAATATATAAATAAGTGAAGAAAGATCACCTGCATATATTCTTCTTCCTGGAAACTCGACATGACGCATATTTCTGATTTCTTCCGCTGGTGCCTGAAGCGAAGCAGCAGCGTTTGCTGAATGTGGAGCGTTGTGGGCCAGCGTCAGAAACAGTGGAATCGCTTTGTTATGATTACTGATGACTAAAATATACATTAAAATGTAGTCTGACATGATGCAAACCAACACTAACCTCAACAAGAAACAAAAAATTTCGAGATTTATGTATTTCTGTTTATTAAAAAAAATAAAAACTTATTTATATAAATCAATCATTAGTAATAATCGTATCGATATAATAAATAAATTAGACGTCACAAACACCCACAACCTGAGATCAAACAATTATCTGTCATATAAATGTCTGCCTCGGCCGGGATCAGTACCAACTGAGCTATTAGGTCGTCAATATAAAACAAGATTTTATTTTCTTAAATAATTAGTCGACAAACGAGTGGATGAGCCACCTGATGGTAATAAATAGGTCACCATCGCTCATGGACGTCAGAAATACCAAAGGCATCACCGAAGCATTGTCGATCAATAAGTATTAATTCACATTATATTACTGATTATATTTACTGACACTCCATTGTAAATAAATTTGATAACGGACGAAGATTTATTTTAAGATTAGCATTATTTTAGGACCCTAAAATATTTTAATGAACGTTATTACTGTGATAAATAATTTGTACAAAGATACACACACACACACACATATGTATATATCTTTCTATGAACTCGTACGTACTTGACACGGCTTCATCGTTGTATAAATCCGTAAGATACTTTCTAGATTCCCAGTCAGCTGTCATGTTTCGATATAAATCTAAGCCTGCCACATAACCCATTTGCCACTAGAAAGGATACATAACACTTACAAAAATATGATCTTCAAAATAATAAGTGATCAGTTAAAATTTTATTATTAGTATAGATTTTTAAGAACTTTACCCTACCTAAATATAATTGGTCAAACAAACAAAACGTCCAAATACATACCGTTTCTTCTGCCGTATATTCATAATAATCAATGTATCCAGTTCTATGTCCAAAATGTGTGTCAAACCCACGAAATGTGGGCAAATATTCATTTCGTGAATGACCGACGTGCCATTTGCCTACCAAATGGGTTGAATATCCCAAATCCTTCAAATACTGAGGCAGTATTTTCTCTGTCAAAGGTAACGCTCTATCTTCGCCGTTTGTTAAAGGATATCCTTGCATACCTGTAAAACAATGATTAATATTTAATAAGAACATTTAATATATTATTTTACTTGTAGTCATTGGCCCGCTTTGCTGGATGAAAAGTAATATGTATAACTATGGACCGCACTCTCGACAAAACTGTACGAGTGCGACTTGACTTCATTCATTAATGTAGGTGCTTGAACTTATATTAGGTATATTACCTGGTAAAGTAATTCAGTATAAGCAAAGAAAAAGAATTATCTTTTTAATTATCTATAGTGTAAAATATAAATTACCTGCTGATCATATATGTTTATTTAAAAGATGCTGTAATACCTAAAACATGTCCGAATTTTCCCGTGTAGAGAGCTGAACGAGAGGGAGTACATATACAATGAGAGTAATATCGCTCGAGCGCTACTCCGGAGGCAGCCAGCAGGTCTATGTTAGGAGTCATTATCTGATTCGAGCCGTGGTAACTTACATCATTCCAGCCCTAGAACAGTTCAAGAATATGGAAATAATCATGTTACATCAAATTTATGTACCTAAATATACAGCACTACACTAACACAAATAATATAGTAAGCATAAAGTTATGTAAGATAAGTATGTAAGTATCTATACAATATTTCTGAGTTACGGTCCTAAATTAGGGCATTAAATTTTTTGTAAGTTTGACTTCGTTAACTTCTATTGAGCGATGCTATTGATTTTCGAATTTAGTAATCGAACTCCAATTTATGAACAACTCGTGAACAATAACGGATCTACATATATACTCAGCCCCGAATCTAAGGGGGAGGGGGACAAACCGGAGCACCTAAGTCGTGTAGCAGTCTCAAGGAGCGCTAAAATCAGTTTGAGAAAAAGATATGGAGACGCTATTGTGTACATATAGCAATGGACGTTGTTATGTGTTTAGCCACGAACTTTCTTTTAGGTGTTCTAAAGAAACACTGAGTGATCTCACTGAAATTTTAAAAATTATCCTCAACTTAACAATTTGGGATAATATTCTTGAAAGATTAATACAATTAACGTTGAAATTTACATTTCAACGGGGGATATTATCATTTCATATTCTGTGGCCAAAGATGCTGCACCTGTATCAGAAAATTTGGAAATCGAGCCAGTCCTTAAAAAAATTAATGAATTACAAGAAATAAAAGACAACACGATGAAGTATGCCAGGAGGAATCAGAAACGGTAAATCCGACTTAGTTTTTTTCCAAAGATATAAAGTAGTGTTTGACAAAATTTTGATAGAAATTGGTACAAGAATAGGAAGTACAAGGAACCTAAAAAAATTCGCCTTCTTCAGTAGCCACGCCTTAATAAATAAGTTGACTGAGAATCTGCAACGGAACGATGTAGCTGAAAATATTCAAAAGTTGCAGTTGCAGTTGATCAATCTGAAAACAATGGAAAGTTTTGCATACCTACTTGACCTGTTACGGTAACTTTGCAAGCACGACTTGCCAAGTTTCTAGTAACCGATATATTTAATTTTATGTTACACATATGAAAAAGTTATTAGCTAATAGGTAAGTAAAAAGTTCAAATTTATTACAGTTGTTATTGTACCGGTCACAAAAATGCCCCCTTATATATATTTGTAAGTTTTTTTAATGATTTATGTCAAACGCTAGAGGACGCTAGTATAAAATTTGGCCCGGCTCAAAAAAAAACTTATATCCGGGGCTGTGCGTAATATAATAGACTAGATAAACTTTATTACATATGCTATCTCAAAAGAAATCTTCGGCCGATCCCAGGATTACATCTAACCATGAAAATTTTAAATAAATTTAATTTAATAATATTAATAGTAATAAATAATGATAAACTCTTATTTATTTGATGCAACAAAATATACTCCATATTATATCAATCATATAATACCATCAGGCATCTAAATTAAATACCCAATAGTATTTATCTTAATATTATTGTTTTTTATACTGCTACTAAAAATGCAAACGATTGCTTCACCTCTAATGAAGTTCAAGGCGAGTGTATGAATTTATGCAATATTGGATGCGGTCAAGAATTACGGGCTCTTTTTTTGCGCTAAACCGTTTTTATTAATCATAGCAATCATAAAGCCTTACTTTGCAGTCAGCATAAAGATCTTTCAACAATCGATATGGTTACCACCCTAATTATGGTTCACTTAATATATTATATTATAGGTCGCAGCTGTGGCCAATATCACATTAAAGTCTATTTAGTTCTTCAAGGTTAATCTAATATAACTAAATCTTTGCTTCTTTTATTTTAAAGTCAATATTTGTAGTAGGTAATTTTACGTGCTGGGTCAATGACACTGTTGCCGAAAGTCGTCTAAATTAGACACTATCTAAACCAGTTCCATTTAATTCGGTATAACCTTAAATATGGTAAGTTTTTATCAAACGCTACGATAACTTATCTATGATTTTAGATGCGGCATTTCACTTCAGTTACGACTTAATCCTCAAATATGACTGCAATTTGAGATTAGTTATAAATGCCATGACATTAGTGACATCAGAAGTTACACCGTCGTATTGGAATAAAGAAACAAACCCGCTTATTACTGGCTCTGCGACAATACAATCGAAACACTATAAGCAAGAAATCTATCACCATGCTCAAGTACCGTTGGGATTAAATTGGGTTGTATAGAACCCAGAGACCTCCAGCAGAAGGGCTCTAGCGTTAGCCATTGTTCCGCATACTACAGCAGAGAAGGTTTGCTCGATTTGATGCACCATAAAGTCCCTTATCGTAATATAACATCAACATTGAACCATTTCATACTAAAACAAATTGACATTCTATATTGATGTATACTAAAAATACAAAGAACACTAACTCAACGATTTTAACATATATTTGCAACTCCAGTTCCCAGTGTTTCATAGTATTTTGTACGTACATCTTAATGTTATAACTTGAAATCTACATTACAAAAAAGTACACTTACATACTACATTGAAAATATTATTCGTCCCGCTATTGTATTAAATACAATTGGTCAGTGGCATGCATAACATTACAGAAAGTTGTTAAATAATACAACATGTCTGTTTCTATTCACGAAATGAATAGACGGAATTTAAAATACAATGGAATTTGTGAAAGTAATTTATTTTAGTAATTTACAGTCAAATTACAATATATTATTTCGTAGCTAACAAAAATCGCAATCACAATAAGAAATAAAAGTTCCAGAGACGATTATTTAATATAGACAGTATAGATATAGACAGAAGGTAAATAGATATAGAAAAGTTTGCTCCGACTCGAATGTTTTTTCCTACCAGGATCGTAAAAAGAAGTCTTAATCTTACAATGAAATAACATTGGGTACTTACCATATCGTCAGCAATAATTAAAACTATATTAGGACGATTCCATTTGCCCTCAACGTATGTAATCAAAACTAAAATTATCTTGAAATACAGTGTTTTTAAAGGAGTTGCCATTCTATGGAGAAATACGTAAAATTAACATATTTGTTGAAATCATTTATTATTTTGTCGAAGCAGAAAAAAATTAAACGGAATTAAAGAAACGGTATCGCTATTATCGCAGTACAAAATTAAAATTTACTTGCATTATTATAAAAATAATAATCACTTTGACTAACATATAAAGTTCGTTTTGTTTTCACATTAAAAAGTTGATATCAAACACAACTTGACTGGCTATTTCACAGTGACTGACTAAATAAGATTTCATATCGTAACGTAAAGTACCATATCGTCCGCTTATATAAGATATTGCTTGTGTTTATACACTTGCCATATCAATCTGTAAACTAATTCGTAATTATACTAATAAATTATCACATAACTTAAAACAAAATAACACATTAGTATAATAAAATGATGTTCTTTATTAAATATTTCATTCTATAATAAGTGTTCTCTATAAGGTGTAGATATGTCCGTACTCATTTCAATACGTAACACATAATTATACACACGTAAAAATATTCAAAAATACCTATAAGAAGTGTGGACATGATACAAAAACAAGAAAGAACGAAAGAAAGAACGAAAGAAAGAAAGAAAGAAAGAAAGGAAGGAAGAAAGAAAGAAAGAAAGAAAGAAAGAAAGAAGGAAAGAAGGAAAGAAAAACAAGGCAGGAAAGAAAGAAAGAAAGAAAGAAATAAATAAAGAAAGAAAGAAAGAAAGAAAGAAAGAAAGAAAGAAAGAAAGAAAGAAAGAAAGAAAGAAAGAAAGAAAGAAAATAAAGAAGGAAAGAAAGAAAGGAAGGAAGGAAGAAAGGAAGAAAGAAAGAAAGAAAGAAAAAAGCAAAGTTATTTCTAACAATATGTAAATAATTAAATAAATGCCACAATAATAATTATTCAATTACATTTCATCAACCTCATCATACTCAAAAAAAAATTGATTGATCAGAAAAAAATGATATTTACAGATTTTATTTTTAAATATTAATGATGTAAATGTATTATTGCAATGAGACACGATATTTCAATTAAGCTTATTATAAATGCGGAGAGATTTTTTTCTGTAGCCTGGCGGGACAGACTAAAAGACCGTAACCTGATAGTAAGCAGTCACCATCGACTATGAGCATAGGAAACACCGAACTCTATATCATAGCGCTCTGGGAATGCTTCAAACGGAATTGTTCCACAATATGCATGTGCGCGGTCACCAGGTGTATTATCTACGAAACATCACGACAAATATTATAGTAATAATAATATTATTAAATGAATTTGAGATTGGTTTACATTAAGAGATTATAAGACATTATTAGTATTTCATGCACATTGCAAAAAATATTTTAATCACAGTAAACAATAGAAACGTAAAGAAAATCCTCCAATCAATTAACAACAACAATCACAACAAAAAACAACAAACAAACAAACATGACTGAACGGATTTTGTTATAGTTCGATATATTTACTCAATTGAACTCTTTCTTTGAACGTGTTTTATTATACCTAGTCGGATCATAAGTTCTATCATAAATGAAGAAATTATTTGTCACACAAGTTTGTCACAGTAACCATTTACATAACAAAAGGAACTTACTAAAACATAGATTCTTATGCTAACTAAGTTTATTCAAAATGACCCCCGCGATTTAAATACAAGCCTTCAACCTGCGCGGCCAGTCGTTTATAGCAGCACGAGGAAGACCATATCAATATAGGCGGATGCTTTGATCAAGTATACCGGGAGTGATTCCTAATCAGTATCAGGCTTTGAATAGAACCTTTCCTCCAAGTATTGCCATATTTTATAATTCAAATGATTTAAGTCTGGACTGGAGAAGGCCCAGTCCTCGAGCCGGATGAAGTCAATTTGCGTGCTTTTCGCTAAAAGAGTTGCTGCAGAATCTTTCTGTTACACCCAGTGTCTGTTTATTGAAGATGATATGATAAAGAGGTTCCACAAGGTTTTGAGGAATGTATATTGATGCACAACTGCATTCGTTTTTACACCTTACTCACAAAAATATACCTCAGCTAGGCCCGGGTATGAGACTCCCAGCCAAACAGTGACGATGGAAAATGGCCTCGCTGAATGCGGCTGCTCACTTCTTCACTGTTATGGGCGTACACCTTATCATTTTGTTTATTGTAGCTCTCCTCTACCACGCAAAAAAAACTTTCATCCTAAAAAAAATTAATAGTATTTTTCCCGCATACCGCTTCAATAAAACGCGGGATCTTTACAGTATCAGGTCCATTAAACGCGTATCTAAACAGTGTCCTGTTTTTCTTTGATAAGCTCAAAGACCTGTCTTCATTCAAAACACTTTTTACCGTGGTTCTGATCAACCCTATCTGAAGGGCTAATATGAATACTTACTCATGGAATTTCTTTGGATTCGCGTCTTCACTGCTGGAGTCCTAACACTGCGACGGTGACCACAACTTTTTCTGTCTTCTGCACTTGAATTTTCCTTATACCGTTTGTTGAAGCGACAAATGAATATTTAGGTTATATTATTTTACTCCCAGGGAATATCACACAGAGCAAACTATGACCTTCGACTTGAGTATTTCAAAATTGATTCCCTGCAAAATCGGCGCGCGCTTGCAGATGTTACATTTTTAAAAAAGCTAGTAACCGGCACATTAGACACTTGTGATCTGCTTTGTAATCCCGTCCCGATGTCCTCGCCATGCTAAAACCAATCTCTTCCAATTATCCCGATGTAGAACCAATATCCTCAAATATTCTCCACTTCCCCGTATATGCGCAAAATATAACAGATTTTGTACAATTGATGGAAACAATGATTTTTTTTTGATTCCATTAATAACCTTAAAAAGTAAGTCCTCAATTGTTTAACTAAAAGGTTTTAAATTCATATGTATTATTTTATTATAGTCCGTAATATGTACTTAAATCAATGTTAGTCACGCCTATAATTGGCATACATACCTCTGCCTATTATTTATGATGTAGAACCTAAGTATGTATATTTGTATGTATTGCTGTTGGTGTGTTATTATGAATAAATAAAATAAAAAATATTCAAATTTTCCATACTTCGAAAATCTAATTTGGCGCGTAACCGCTGCGATGCAACTGCAACTCAATTTTGTTAAGCGTCCGCTCCATATTTAAAAATAATGGAAATTCGAAGAAATACACATTTTTTTTCATAAAACACTCGAAATTCGAATTCAACAAATCTTTTTGTGGCCAGCATTCAAAATTCAAAAGTTTTCATTATGTGACAGTACTTATGACCCGACTAGGTAGTAGTTACAATACTGATAAAAAAGTATATAATAACCGTAACGGACGAAGGGACCGCCTCTCAAAGTAAATTCAAATTTGTTAGGCGTCATGGAATGATTAATTTTATTGTGGAAATCAGAAATTTTCGGTACGCTAAAATACTTCAACTTTTACAATATACACACCAAACTTTTTACGTGCTACTAAAACACATTGCTTCACCCACAAATTGATAAATTAAATATTTCATATTTATAGTCTATCGAGTTTATGTAAAAAGTACGAAACTAGATACCTCTACGTTATAATTACTATAATTTGAATATCCTAGCAACTCCAAAGTTGATTACCATATACTTTTTAATAGACAAAAAAAGTTTTTAAATCCTGCAGCACGATCACAATTTATTGCCCGAGCGGTATTATTATTGAGAGTGTTCTTTTGATTCATCTTGTTATCTGGTCTTAGCGAATTAATGGTTGTTGTCTGGTTCTCTGGCCTAGAAAGTTCCGCAGTTCTATCGTTTATCCACGGTAACCATGTATACCGAAAGTTAGCTGGATCAGCACTTTCACTCACAGCCAATGGAGTTCGCTTCATTTGCATTGCCCAAAGAGCCCTCAATCTACTTGTCAACATAACAGCAATTTTATTGGCCGTATTCCACAGATCGTGCCTCTCCATCGGATCTAGTTGAACATTGAAAAGGCAACCCCGAGCTGAAAAAGTAATATTATATACAACATTTTGAATTATAAATATTATAAGAATCGTATTCAAGTTAGGTTAGGATAGGAATAACACTTACTGGGTGTCGGTATACAAAGAGTCGCGTCTCTTTTTGTGTCTTTTTGTTGAATAAGGGCAGCACTGCGAGCTGCTTTAACTTCTTCGGGATCCAAGAAGATGCCCATTGAAGCAAACACTCGCGCTACATAACACGACGTCAGTGTGGAAAAATAGGAGGGCGGAGGTTCCTTGTTTAACAAAAATTCTGCTCCGTAATAGTCATTTCTTAGTCCCGTCACATTTCCAAGAATAATTTTATAATCACCTGCCCTATATGCAGCGTAAAGATTATTACCACCATCTTCGACGGCTATTAATACTTCTTTTCTCAGTGATTCAGCGTCTAGGACTATAGAATCCCACAGATTAACGCCGTCAATAGTTTTTGCTACAGTACCTCCAGCAACTCTGACTAAAGTCGGCAACCAATCGGTAATATGCATCAAACCACGCCATACTCTAGGCTTGAACCCAGCATGCCATATGAAAGCTGGTACTCTCACACCGCCTTCCCAGGGAGTTTCCTTTTTCCCCCTAAACGGTAAATTATTGCCCCAATTACTAAAATCATCCACTGTCGGGGCTCCGTTGTCGGACACAAATACTATCAAAGTATTGTGTAGCATCTGCGCTTGGGCCAACGCCTCCACTATCTGACCAACGCTGCGATCTACGGCCGACACGAGTTCTATGAAAAATCAAACAAATCTTGTTTTATAGTTGATAGTATCAGGCGTTACTTTGCGGAAATTCATTGTTATTAAATTTGTATTAATTTATTTTGCAACAATTCACAAGCACAGTGTATGATAGTATATACTTCTGTACATGCATGAAAACTGAATTCTCATGAATTGAGGTTTCACACAAAGGAAAATATGCTATTATGATAAAAGTATATACCAACACACATACCGTCACCAACACGTGTTTCGCTCCGAAACAGAGCATCATCAGGGTGAGTAGACTCTACGAGTTGACTTTGCGGTTAGCACTTGTAGAGTCTTCTCACCCTGATGATGCTCTGTATATATATACTTCCAATTCTTATGTATGGTTCCGAAAGTTGGACACTGAAAAATAATTCAATTGATAAACTAAGGGTTTTTAAAACGTGGATCTACAGAAGAATGCTTAAAATTAAATACAAAAGAAAAGAAAAAATATAAGAATCATTAATATAAAAATATAAGAAAAAAAATATATCGTATGTCAAAGTTTTACAAATAATGAATAAATAATGTGTAAATTGTGAAAACCGTTAAGAAAAGAAAAACAGCCTGTTTTGGACATATGTAAAGGAACAATAAATATAACTAATTAAAATTAATAATTGTAGGCAAAATGAAAAGAAGTAGAGGTCCAGGTAGAAGAAGAATTTCATGAATTGGAAATATAACGGACTGGCTGCGGGTTAAAAGCACAGAAAAGCTAGTTCATATGACTGCTGATAAAGAGACGCATCGACAAATGGTCGCCGACCTCCTTGATAGAGATGGCACGTGAAGAAGAAGAAACTAGTAAATATATTCGATGCAAATCTATATTTGAACCTGAATCATATCCTGAACATCCAACCAAGAAGTCGCCATCTTTAACTTAAATCGACGATATAAGGATATTTATTTACGAAAAGCTAAAAAGGTAACGCGATTTTTGTGTTAGCACTTAAAAATATTAATATTCGCAATAGATAAAATATTATTTATATATTCATAGTGTAACTTCAATGTCTGTACCTATATATATGCATATATATAGGACAAATAAGTTCAGTATCTTATTTTCATCACTTAATCAATAGTTTCTTTTGTTGGGTAATTATTTATGAGTTATGTTGTTATCAATAAAATAATTGGAAACAACATTATTTATTTCTATATTATTTATTACATATTTTTGGAACGAAGTTCCTTAACGCGGCTTATGGATAGTGCGATATAGTAGAAATCGTCACGTAACGAAATTCTGTATGCTGTGTGTGTGAGTGTATCGAGCCTACTACAAACATTTTTTTTTTTTGCGCCCAGAGATGGTAAGTGGGCTACCCTCCGGAAAGCGCGGGAGGGGGGTGGTGAATGCTCCTAGCATACCAACGCAGCCGGCTGCGCTGGTTATGTGGGACTCCCGTAGGCCTACCCACTAAACACCACCCGTTGGCTTTGGCCTTGTGGCCTCTAAGCCTTCATCGGTTGCGACCCATCCTTAGAGAAGGATAGGGTGCTAGCGGCACTCCCGAGGGAGCATACGATTGTTGTTAACACTGAAGGTGTTGTCGAATGGTGAGACTATGCGGCGTCTTAAGGACGCTACTAACTGATATTGTTGGAATTCTTGACTGTGGCCGCCAGACGGCGGTCCAAGTCAGAAGATATCTTGTCGGGGGGATTGGTGAGAGCGTTTCTTGGCCGCCGGATTTGGCGGCCTGAAAGACTAGGGGCGGTGTAGTCCGCTGCCTGTCTGATAAGGGGATTACTATGTTCCTCTAAGGATTTAAAGAATGATGTGCTATAATCTTTGAAGAATTTTTGGATTGTCGGAAGCTGGAGATCGAAGTGCAGGTCGGCGTTCCTCACGCACCAGTGGGCGTTGGTTGCTCTCCTGCAAAAAATATTCTGGACAACTTGGATGGGATGATGGATTTTGGGATCGGCGTGTGCGAAAACAGGGGCGGCGTATGACATCACCGGCCGTATGCAAACCTTATAGAGCGTTCGCTTGTTCCTGAGGGACATCTTACTATGCCTTCCCAACA
>PDGT01000007.1:1176904-1197516 GCA_003671415.1 Megathymus violae | reverse complement strand
CTCAGTCCGAGAGGACTGAGAAGCGCACCGGGTCAACGCTAGCTGGCTTCGTTGTCACCGTTAGGTATCCACCAACTCAAACGCGAAACGAATACTTATTTGATGCCAACACAAAATAACACTAAAGGGCAACAATTAAGTCGCGGTCGACCGGTATCGACGACACAATAATGCAGTCGAAAATGAGATGAGTATGTCATGAAGAGTATGTCGGAGGGGTCCGTCTGCTACGGGAGCAGAAACGGAAGTGACTACAAACAAATGAGCACACGAGCAGGCGAGTGCGCAGCCAGGTGCCCAACTCTCTCTCTCTCTCTCTGTGTCCCTGTCTCTTTTTACCATATAACCTCAACACAGGGTTGTAGAGAAACGTAGAAATTTTGTGAAAACGCATTTGTTATTTGTGTTTTTGTATTAAATCATACGTGAATTTTGTTTTATTATTATTGCAATTAAGTTTTGAAAAATGGAAACTGCAGCAAATGTGTGTAATACAGATTTACAAAAGTAAGTCGATAAAATTGTATAACTTGATACAAGTATTCACTGTTTACATTCGTTTACTGTACATGTGATTTGAGTGTTTACTATTTAAATTATAGGAAGCCATTAGTGCCAATAGAACGTAATGGTGAGATTTAAAAAATGCGTTTCATTTAGTATTTCTCTTCATATAATGTATAATTTACTATTTTGTATATAATTTTCATGAATAAATATTTTTCCTGAAATATTGAATGAAACTTTCTGACGTAATTCGTTCTTTTTGATTATTTGCATTGAAAAAATAATATAAAATAAAAATTGAAATATACAGATTTCATTCGAATTACATTCGGAGTTGAAGAAAAAACGTAAGGAACTTCGACCCTGAGGGGGGTACCCCGAACGCGCAATTTTTTTAATTACAAAACTGTGTCAGTTATAACTTTTAGTTATGCGGTCATAAACACACACATGAAATGTAACCAAAAACAACAAAGCTTTTGATTTCATCAAAAGTCGATCATTCAGACTTCTAACACAAACCTTTCAATATGACTATGCTATTTTTACCAACAAGTGAACGTCGATTAGTTGAATTAAATCGATAGTATAAAGTGATATATTTAGGTATACCTGCATATAGTCGGCGGTCAGAATGTGCGATGTGGCGGTGCCCGACAGGTCTGTTCAGCGGAACTTGTAATGGTCCCCCAGCATTGCCGGCGTGGGGCGCAGTGTGGGCCACATGCAGGAACAGGGGACGAGAGGTATTATGGTGATGTATTACTTTAATAAGAAATAAACACTATTAATCCACCGTTGCCTTCTAAATTTCGAAGCTACTAGGGTAATATTAAATTTGCTATGCCATGCCATAGTTATCGAAGTATTGCATTAATCTTATTATGGCAGCTCATACCCAACTCTCTTGAGTAAGCAAAATAGTATGTATGTAGATAATGTTTATTTGTTTGTTTGTTTGTTTATGACACCGAATAAAATTGTAATCAAAGTTCTGGTTTTCACACATAATTAGGCAGGTGTTGGTTTTATAGAAGCTAGAGGTATTTTTTTCACATCGCTAAGTTTTTGATCTTGATTTTAAATTGTTAATTAAGCCTGATTCGATTTGGATAATTTCTAATACAAAGTTTCCATAACATGTAGACGTTTTTGACTCCAAAATACCTACTCTGACTATAGTTGTACTAGTGTACTCCATATATAACTTAAACCACGCAAAGAAAACTACAAACGTTATTCATTAGATCTACAAATATTGCCACCAATAAGAAAAGTACAAAACAAATGCATTTTTCTTTAAAAACCGTTACATTTGAGAAATTGCCTAAAGATAAACTACACTTTTGAATGATATTACATTTTGCATATATTGGCTTTTTTAATTGATTAATATGTGTCTAATAATAATTATGCATTAAATTTGTAATATTGATCACATAATTGCGTAAAAATGGTTCATTAAAACATAATTAACATAACTTTAATCAGTTGTAACCATAGTTGTCATGTTGTGACCATTAGTTTGACAACAAAAGCCATTTGAAAGTAAGTGTGGAAAAGAATTCGACTATCTTTTCTGCATCTACGTACTTATATCAACTTGAGAGTAGAAAAACGATCGAAAACTGAACGGTAACAGTTACTTTTCCGTCTGGTGTTTTTGTTTCCGGCCTGATCGCTTTAACTCGCTCATACTACGCTAAAGCATGACTTCATTTGTATAGACAGAGATTTTCCAGCTGCGTAAAATGAAACTTTGTTGGCCTTGATTTTATTTTCAAACTAAAGCAAATTCTGATTCTGAATTTCTTACTACCTAGAGAATAATACTGTCAATGGATATTTATTTTATTTATTAATTTATTTTAATAATCTAGCACAGGGTATCCGCTTTATATCATGATTAGATTGTTCATTATTATTTCCTATTATCAAGAATAACGAAAATAATCATACGTGATAATATTATGATGAATATAATCCATACATTATCTAGAGTTTCCACCAAATTATTTCTTGCTATGAATAAATTACTAGACTATATAACTTACTGTTAATTGCCTTTTCTGTAAGTAGATCGACTACGTAACGATCTTCGTTTTCTTGTGGTATATCGTTATCAAATAAATCCAATCCAAACATAAGACGTCCGTTCGGCCACTGCAAAAAGAAATGTTATTACAGATGGGGCAATTGTTTTGCTGCTGAAACTAAACTTGTATGATCCGCCTGTGGGTGACTACTGAAAGGTGAAGGTGGAGACGTTAGTAGCCAATCCAAGGGTTTCAACCTGTAATCCCATCCGTAGGAACAAGATTTACTAATGACAGGCTAACGGCAGCAAAAGGATCCGACGTTTTAGCGTGCGCTACAAAACAATGTAACGCTCAATAGGCTGGCCATTTAGCCAATAGCGGTCATCTATGCAATTTAAAACCGAACCTCAAGTTGCCTATCTTAGGTGATTGCTTACAACTGAAGCAAGCTGTAGGGCTATGGGCACTTCACTTTGTATAAGTATACTTTTTTATATAATTTACGAGTTAAGTACTTCTCTTTAAAAATCAACAACAGACAACCGTAACCATATAAATGAATCGTCATAATAAATATCATTATCATTACTTCAGGAACCATACACCCCACGCTGGCCAAACGCGTGGGCAGCCCTTATACAGTAGTGATAATATTATGAAGAATCAGGTCTGCATGTATCATGACGTGGTTTTCTTTAACTGAAGTAAATATTCTTATTTCTTAATCGTATGGTTAAATACAAAGATTTTTACCGATTCAACTTTGTTATATGTGTAGTAGTCCACGAATCCGCCTCTCATACCGTAATGATGATCGTATCCTCGGGCAGTCGGCAGGTAGTCCGGCCTAGACATCCCCACGTGCCATTTCCCCACTAAATGTGTGGAGTAGCCTAACTCCTTCAGATACGAGGGCAATAGGCGCTCTGACAATGGGATACCACGATCTTCAGAATTTAACAAAGGCATACCTTGCATGCCTGGAAAAAGATTATCCAGCGTTTCAAATAAACCGACAAAAGCAATTCATTCATTCATTGAATTCATCTTACACTTCATCACCACTTACCATCAGGTGAGATTGTTGTCAAGCATATTTTATGTAAAAAAAAAACATATTATACAAATAACATAATCTTATAAGTGCTTTACGTAGGACAAAATGCGTAATATTAGATGGGCTAATATTTATATGGTCAAATATAATTTCATATTAGCAATAACATGTTATACTTATAAAGATATCTTGGATTTAAATCTATTGAAATTAAATAATAGGGGCCGTCAGGAAGGCTACCAACTTTAGACGACATAACTTTATATTATGTATATAGATCCTATTCTGAACGCAATTCAGAATGCTATTGATACATACCTAATCTCATTGGATATTTTCCAGTAAGAAGCGCAGTTCTAGCGGGTGTACAAATCGCCTCACTGTAATATTGCTGTAGTATGACACTTCGGAGAGCTAAACAATCTATATTTGGCGTTTGTATTTGGTCCGAACCATGGTATGATACGTCGTTCCAACCCTAGAAAAAATAAACAATAATGTATTTGAAGTATGTGTATTGTCGGAAACTGGAGAGACTGAAGAAGATATCGCTTCTAGGATAGCTAAAGCACGGGCGAACTTGGTGCAGCTGCGACCTATATGGCAATCTAGTAAACTGACGCAGAGAGTGAAATTGAAAATATTTCGCTCAAACGTTAAGACCGTCCTGCTATATGGGTATGAAACGTGGAGAGTGACAAAAGACATCACGCAGCGGATCGAAGTCTTCATAAACCGATGCCTACGACAAATTCTTAGAATTTTCTGGCCCGAAAAGGTCTCCAATGAAGATCTGTAGGATCTCTGTCATGAAATACCGATCGATCAACAGATTAGGCGCCGTAAGTGGACATGAATTGGTCACACCCTTAGAAGAGCTCCCAACCACATTCCTAGACAGAACGCGTAGCCCATGACAGACCACTATGGCGGAATACTGTGGATGCCCTCTGCCCCACCTAGGGGCCATAGGACATTAGTAAGTAAGTAGTAATGTATTTGAAGTCAACTTTATCACGAGAGGAAATTACAAAAAAACTCGTTGCAAGTGACTTGAGAATTGTACTTTCCAGTGAAATATAGCAAAAAAGTAAATAGTCTTATTCATTGAAACAGATGTTTTCCACTGCCAGCTAGCTTATTGAATTTAAAGAAGCTTCGTTCGATTTTAAAATTCGATTCGATTCGATTTCATCGACTTACATCCCACATTCCGGTTAAATACTGTATATTTTAAAGGTTAAGTGATAAAAAATTAACTTTTAATTCACGAATAACTGTAATTGGGCCTTTTCACTGGCTACGATGTGCCATGTTACCCTAATAGAATTATAATAGCCTTCTTTGAGAGAAATCGCAAATATTGAGTTTGAAAGGGCAGAAACGTAGCACCAATAGAGCGGCATATGAAAATTGGTTAACATTAACTCTAGGGTTTGCAACAAGCCACTAGTTAATGAACGTTTGTAAACATTGTATTCATTTCATGTTATTTTAAGAAATAATTTTATAAGCACTATATTAGCTTGTATAAATATAACATTGGTCACCGATCTAACATAATTCGCCTTTCTATTCTCTCTAGTTTATAACAAACATTAGTTAATTATTCACGGGGATTCCTGTTCGGATTGGTTTCAGCATCGTCTGCTACGTGGATATTATGATGGTGCAGCCAAAAGGGACACCAATACCTTCGAGATGTAAGTAAGGTTCTCTGAACTTGAATTGCGATGCTGTCAATATTCGCGAACTAGATCTTTAAGTAAATCTAATACGAAGGAGCATAACTTCCTAAGTGGTTGGACGTACAAAAATCATCAATTCACGTGGGTGTTGTTGAAACCCAGATGGGTCGGTATCTCGAAAACATCGAGCTAATTCTAAAGTCGCTGGGGCTTCTCGGAACATTTGGTGTAGATGGCACTTCATAAAGACCAGTTAGTGGGGCAAACACCGGTTACTTCTTAATCTCAGGATCTTATAAAAAAAATGCTTCAATTGAATGTGCGTATACTAGCTCTGTGAAACCTTAAAATGCACACAATAAATAAATTTAACATAATAACGTAAAAAGTAATAACTATAACTAGGTGTAAGAGTAATTATAATTTAATTTAAACAGTATATCAATGCGATTTTTTTAAAAGACCGACAGTAACTTTCACTATTTGCTTAGGTGCTGGTAAACGTTACACAATCGCAAGTGTTCATGAAAAGTTTTATCCAACGAATTGAACATATTGTGATGATGTAATCATCAATAAAATATATGATGTTTGTTTCTAACTTTTTCACACCTGATACAACTAAGGACTTTAACAAAAATACCGACTTCAGTCTGAAGAAAGTGAATTTCTTTGTTTCATCTCTTATTTTTCACCCATAGAGGTGGTATTTTTCTTCAAATTTAAATGGGATAAAACGGAAAGTATACTCTCTCAAACAAAAAAAAATCCTATTCGGTTACTAAGTGACGGAGTTCTGAGGTAAAAAACATAAAAGCAAATACAAACGAATTAAAAACTCCTTCTTTTTTGTACTCGGGTATAAAATAAATAACACGGACGAGTTACTAATGAAATAGACATTCGTAATAATACATATTGCGGGAACACTCGAAATTTCACTCTTATTGCGTGTACACGTTTAACAAGAAAAATATATATTGTTATTAAATGATTTTAACATACCATATCATCAACCATAATGAACACAATATTTGGCTGCGAATACTCATAATATCCTGATACTGATACTACATAAACAAGAAGCCAACATCTGTACCTGTAATTAAAGAAATATTATTTAGAACAAATTTATTATTTATTTTTTGAAACAATTAAGACTTTGAAACAATTAATCAATATCTAACGATTCAGCAATACTACTGAGTGAATATCGTGGAATATATACACGCTTTTGTAATATTTTGTAGTAGTTTTACAGAGTGATGATTGATATATTTCAACGTATGAAATCCTGCACGCGTCGATATTTTTTTAATTATGGACGTGTTAAAATGTTCCATTGACCATTTGTTCCTATTTTAAAAAACATCGTAAAGAAATTGAATTAGTAAAGTAATGCTCACTATACATAAATAGACGGTCAAGGCTCGAGTCTGTTGCTAGTATTTAATCTATGATAACATTATAGGGGTTGTTCTAATTAGACACGCTTAACCTGAAGTATTTGCGTAATAGTAAGGTCCATGTACGAATTAGATAATAATGAAATGAAACGTGCCTACCCTACAAAGGGTCACAGCATCGATAAAGGACGGACCAGTTAACTACAGATAAATGTTTATTGACAGGTTTGAGTTGCTTACTATATTTATCATCACAATTTTACCAAAAAATAACTTTATATATTATAGTAATTATAGTAATAAAATATTATATTATAGTAATAAAATAATTTATACATATTATAGTTTTTATATATTATTTTAAAAAGCCTAAAGTAAAGTAAGAAATGACAGAATATCGATCTTACTTCCGGCGCCAAAACAAATGGAACACCGTTGTATTTAAGTATAAATAAATGAGAGTAAACTTTATATAACATATAGAAGCTTAAATTTTACTAACTTATTAAATTCCGACTAATTTCTAAAAAAACATTACATGATTACAAAATGTTTTTTGGTGTTCAGTATAGAACTTATTGTATGTAAAATCTTAATTAAAGTTAAATGTAAAAAAAATAGATGTACAGAGATAATAATATTTTTTTTTCATTGTTCTACGATAACTGTATTGTATTTTTAATTATTATTTACTACAAAACAATTTAGGAGTACTGGTGTAAATTATTTTTAAATCAAATTTTAGTGTAATTTAAGTTCAGCGGAATTCTTTTTAAACTGAAATCTTTATAAACATTTCGATATTAATATTATTTATAATAGTTGTAAGCTTGTAAATATAACTTACCAAATTAACTGTGTACTGCCAAACATATGGATAAACATAATTTTTAAAACAAATATAACACGATTATTTACAAAACACTTATATTTTAATTGAATTCTTGTAAATAGTAGTATCGTAGTCGACAAAATCACGCTAGCCGGTTACATAGTCTTTGCAGAACACCGTTCTACGCGACTGTTCAAATGACACAAAAGTGTGAAGGCGCGTGAAGGTTCGTTACTCTTGCAAAATATTTCACGTAATTGTTATTGGGCCTTATGTGCGTTATACTCATTGTTATTTATTAATATTTTTTTTATGCTTACACACGCATAAATATCCACTAACGATAACGGGGACGACATTATCGATTTTATTGCGTTATAAAATTAAAAATTTCAAGGTTATCTGAGGAATTAATTTAAGAATACCTTATGTATACATTATATTTACATAGTATATAATTGATTAACTACACTTTATTTAAATTATATTTATTATGATTATGACATCAGACCTTATTTCTTATTCTCTTTCCCTATGTGATAAGCAATTATATTCAAAAGTACCAACGAGCTCATACTTCGCTTTAAAAAACAAATTCCTTAGGTACATTTATACAACCAACCCGCAGCATATTGATTACCCCGTTTTACTGTTTTAGATGTCCATTTATAGACATTTTACACTACAAACATATTAATTTTTTGCAAAATCATCAACGAAGCACATAAAAAATTATTTAGGGATCTCCTAACATAGCTTCTACATTATATAGAGTATCCCGCGGAAAAAGATACATTTCTCTAAATTAAAAATTAAGCTATATATTGGTCTATAATTTAAGTTACACATATACCAAACTTCAACTTAATCTATTCAGTGGTTTTCATCTAATACAGTTTCAGCCAATCACACGGACAGACAAAATTAACAAAATAATATATTTTTTCCTACGTTAAAAAGCCTAGCTAAATAAAATAAAAATAATGTAACTAATTCATCCCTATTCCAACTTTAATTATTACTATAGACAGAAAATTGTAAATTGAAGACAATCAGTGCATTCCAAGAACTGATTCTAAAAGAAGGATTCAAGGTTAATAGGTTCCTCTGAGCCGTGAATAGACATGTCAGTGTTTTTGTGGCATTTAATCTCACAAGATTGGCATCACCTCATTCAGACACTGCCAGAAGCGTGAGACTGATACGTTCCACCATGGCCTATCTCGGAGTGTATTTGAACCTTACTAGCCCGAACATTAGGCAAGTATACCTCCACTACTGTGCTGTCATTTACATACTCATTGATACCGCAGGTATCTGATGTGTAGCAGGAATAGAAATGGGGAGGGAACGGACCCCTGAGGAATTCCAGTGTTTGCAACCATCGATTGTAATAAACAATCATTGACGACAACTCAGAGAAATCATTCGCCGAGAGAGTCCTTTGCCGAGCAATTAAGCACAAAGGATAATGCGTAAGCTGGAAGCATACTTAACAGACTAGCGTACCAGACCCTGTCAGAAACCATCGAGGGAAACGGCAAGCGCCTCCCTGTTATTCTCTAGGGCCTCGCGCCTTAACTAAATGCCATGATTTGTTCTAGGTATGCTATTAGACGCGAATTCAATATTCACTCCAATCAGAGTATAAAGGTCATCTAGATTACTGGTGTTGGCGTGGCTCCCATTTTTAGGCACTGATTGCAGGTTAGCAAGCTTCCAGGATTTAATCACTATCCCAGTCTTGAGAAAGAAGCGGCACAGAGGTTTCAGAATAGGAGACAACTCAGGTGCACAAGCCTTTAGTACAATCGCTGAAATTCTATCTTGACCATTGGCTTCTAAACACCGTATGATCTTGAAAAATTTCTTGTTCATTATGCAGATCTTGGACATAGACGTGCTGCAGTGAGTTATTTGTGATGGCATGTTATTGCTAGCATCTATACGTAAATTTTCTGTAAACAGAGAGGCGAACAAGTCCGCCTTCTCTTTAGCCGTATGAGCCAACGAGCCATCTAGTTCTACCAGTGGAGGCAGTGTGGGCCGACAGAAGTTAATCTCAACTGCTTTGGCAAGAAAACAATAAACCTCTACTGCCAAATTAGTCAGAGAGTTTTGCGCTGATATGTTAGATGCGGTTAAGATTAACCTTCTGTGACACCTTTTTGTAGGATTTGGCGGGGAGATTAAAAGCTTTAACTTAGGTGGGTAAACTCCTAGAAAATGATAACAGAAATTCTAGAACAACAAAACAAGTTGAAACATCAAACAAAATCATCCAATGATATTCTGAATCTTAAGATTAGAATAACGGCGGAAATATAGTTGCGAGCCTACTCATAATAATACTAGAAAAACAACAAGCTAAAGAACAAATTATAAAGAAGTGTTTCGTTTTTATAGACTATAAATTGGAAGCTATGGTAATTAGAAAATACAGGTATTTAATTTATTTTTATCTTGACATCAAATATTCATATTTAACATGTGACACGAGTTTTCGTAAGATCATAGTAGTCAGGTTACTCTTCAAAAAACTAAAACTGAAGCCCATTAACCACCAAGGAAATAATTGGATTGTCAACATTCACTAGCTCTTTACTTTAAGTGTTTTAAGGGACTTAGATACTAGTTACTTTTTGTTCATTTTGGCTGATAATGGTCGCTTGACCTCGAACCTATGACTCTACCTCTCTATATAATATGGTTGTAATAGTCGACGTGGAACAAGCGTTATATTAACCAACGCGCAACGTCAAATGCTAGAGCTATTATACCTTATCGTTGAAACAACATGTTTATTGAACAAAGTGAACAAATTTACGTATATAACACAGATATGTACCTTAATACGTATTATTTACATATATGTGTATTTACGTATGTATAATAGATAATATGTACTACCAAACGGAACCAAGTTTGAGTTCATTGAAAACCAGTTTCAAGCCTGAGACGTCACTGATAATACGAAATTTAGCCTGGTTTGCAATACACATTTAATATTCATTAGCCATAGCAATGAAAATTTTTTCATGGCAAAGAAAGATATATCGTCATGTAACGGATCAAAATAAGTATATATTAAGAAATTCGGGCTCATTATAATAAAAAAAAATTATTGACTCGCGTTCATTATCAAACTAGAACTCAGAAGGTAACTAACTGTCTCTTCCAATCCAAAAGGACACGTGGAACGCTTGGCACCGATGTAAATCTCTTATCATCCTATTTATAACATCGAGAAATTAATTGTTTCATTACTAAAAAAAAACTGTTTGCTTTGTGTTGGCTTAGTTTTTTAATCATTTGCTATTTTTTTATATCTCTGAAGTTAGTTTACTATCGTGAGTCTAATAACAGTACTGATAAACTAATATATGTATAAACAACACTAACTACACAAGATATTGTGCAGCAAATATCTAATTTGAGAATTATTGTTTAAGTTTTTGCATTCTATTCATTGACCCAATCATTCGTGTCATGCTGCCGACACGCGACAGGTAAGAGAACGTCAATATATTTTTATAAAGGTTATATTCAAATATCTTTACCGATAAAGTGCTTTAAAATCAAATTCTTCTGACTGAAGATAATTGATGAACAGCGACAGTATGCATTTTAAATTATATTAATAGTTTTAAAGTACAAATCAATCAATTCATCGTAACATAACATCCCTAGTTACAAAATAACACTTCCAGTGACTTAATACAAAACGAGGCCACATCGACTTTGCTCGTTTTTATATATTTTAATTAATTCCATTTTGAGGACCATTCACTTTTCTTTTAAGATTTCTTGTACGAAGTCTTTAGTGCAGTGTTGAGTAAAACATATCTAAACCTAAAAAACTAACAATTCAATTACCATGAAAAAAATTTAGCTCCAAGAATAGTGCATCTGCCGTCAATTCCGTGGTCATTGAGTATCTGTTTGATTTAATTTGAAGTCATACAATGATTATAGTTGTAGTGAGTGGTTAAATTGTAATTCAATCAATCATAAATTTAAAATCATAATTATTTCGAACGCTTCAAATATTGAGTTGAATTCGAGCGGTCTTAAGCATATTCATAAAAATTTAAGGAACCAATTTCGGAAAAAAAAATTACAGATGTCTATGTATGTAACTTTTTATTATCTTCAATATTTCTGACAGATCAGTTTTGTTTATTTATATAAATACTTAACGCTTTATTTGTTAATATACTAAAAATGTAAAAAACTAAAACCAATTGATGACTTCAAAATCACAACTTCATATAATTGTCAAAAGTTAAAATAATAGTTTATTTATATAACTAACAATTAATAATACAATTAATTATCGTCAAGAGAAAGTAAAGCTTTTCTGTATTCTAAACATAAATAATACATTTTTAAGGTAATGTCAACGACGACCTGTGTCTGTCTCCACAGTAAAATCTACACAACTTCAAATTATTATTTTCCAAAAGCATTATTACACAATGTTGAACCCAAAGATTTGCATGGCTGCACAACGCTTGTTAAAGCAAAAAGCCGATAATTAACAACAACATTTTTATTTAATTGAGTTTGTATCTGTACTAATTTCAAGCGAGAGTAATCCGGTTTGTCATTCTATTAATAGTTACAAAAAATGTCAGACACGCGTCTATCCGGTGTCGTACGATTTTATAGCATTCGATTTTTCGAATCGACTTATCAAATCCTTTTACTTCGAGTTCTCGACTTAGCCTAATCTTGTATGTTAATTCTATGGGTTCTAGACACTGTCCCTGTTTCAGTGAACGTAACATTTATGACATGAATTATCAATTTTCGGTTAATATTAATCTAACGACAACATCATGTACTGAATAATGATGAGACCAGGTGATTAAATCTGTTTCTATTACTGATAATTCACAAAAGTATTGTCATTAAGTTGAGTTCCGTGTCTTAATTTAGCATAGCAGATCTGCCATAGATCCCACTTTTGTCAATGTATTTTATTATGAGTAAAAAATAATTTCATATATCTACCTAATTTTTTATTAATTATCCAAAACGTTTAATACAATACACGTAACAAACAAAAGAAACATATAATAATATGCACTTTGAAATATTCCTATGTTAATACATCAAAATTTTTAGTGTACTATGTTGTAATGGAAATCATAAAAACCATGAGTGGTGATTAAAACACTTTTGCCAAGGTTGGGCCATAATTGGAGCGGAGGAAAGACAAGTGTTTTACGGAACAAAACATGCGAAGAAAATCATGTAGGAACAATGCTATTGCCTCACACAAGTAAATATTGTTTCCAGCACCTATTCAACAGTCAAAATGATAACCAGAAAGTAATTTCATCACTAAGCGAGTATTGCAATAGATTCCGAAATATGCTCAGTCATACTACCGGTTTGCTCTACTTTACTAAATGAAGGTAAGTATACTTATTATCAGACTTATTAAAAAAACTTTATTAGGAAAGAAAAAATATATTCATGATTGTGCGAGTTGCACGTACTTTTTCAACAACCTAAATATACTAAAAAATAACATAGTTGCAAGCTATAATATTTTCTAAATATGTATAACCTGATAGTAAGTGGTCACGATCGCCTATGAACATAGACAACACCGTAGGAGTCACCATTGCAACGTCGGCCCTAGAGGAGAACTCTACATCTTTTTTATAACTCTACATCATAGCGCTCCAAGAAGAAACCAGAAGGAAGCTCCCTCCACAAATTGTGTTTGCGCGCCAAAAAAGGTTACAAAAATTGAAATTTTAATTTTCCTAGTAGTGCAAAATACATACACATTTACATTAAAAAAAATGACATATATGTGTCGTCGTACTCAAAATAATGTATTTCAGGCGTTATTGAAAAAAATCTTTAATGATTATTTGTTTTCTAAAGATTTTTTACTCAGTTTATCGTACTTATGCAATTTTGTTATACAAACTTAAGTACCTCACTTTAACGCTTAGGGTTTTTTTTTTGATAATGTCGATATGAATATTTTATCATTAACCATCTACCATAATTCGCTTGAGAAAATCTACGCCATACTCGTATTTTTGCAAATAACACTCGTACCAAAAACACTTGTTATTCATATTTTAAGGCATGAAATTAGTTCTGTGTTTTTCGTTAATTGTTTTTAGAGATTTTATTTATTAGAAATATATTCATTTGAGATAGTAAAATATATAAATAAATTTATTCAGTTGTTTTTAAAATCAATCTCCCGGAATCAAAAATTTCTTAGATTATGATCCTTACTATAACTTACAAACATATTAAGTATAATCTTAATGTGTTTCAAGGTTACATTTACACACAGAGGACAGGCGGACAGATAGAAAATTGGAAAAAAATATTGTTGTGTTCTACTCGTATAACTATATTAAAATTTACAAAAAATATTTAGTATGTAGATTCGACTCCGTTAAAGTTTTAACTTAAATTGTAAATAGCAATATCCATAACTAACTTCAAAAATGTAGATACTTTTCACACAAAAGTTGTCTTTATTCAGATCGTACCGAATTGGAATTAATTGATAATTGCTGCGTATAAATGCTGTATTGAATTAAATAAAGTCACTTTCTAGATTACTTCTATATTTCGAAACCACTTAGCGACACAAATAGCTGTCATTACCTCCACCATTTATGTGTTTCCAGAAAACGGGAGTCTGCTGTTATATTTGATCTTGTAAGTAAAGTTTTAAAAACATAAAAATAAGTTTATATAAAAATACAAAAAAATAAATTTTAAATAATTATTAAGTTTTTGTCTCCTGATGGGTAGGTTTGTTGTAATACTGTAAGTACTGGCCTATAAATCTCACACAGTTTAGAAGGAAAAAAGCAATTGAAAAGAAAAAAAAAATATTGAAAAGCAGGCGACTTTTTAAAACTTACACGAGGTACCCATAAGTTTATATATCTCCCAGTGACTCACGAAACAAAATATTTTATATACTGTATGTACAATGTTTTGTTTAGCAATCTTGATATTTAATTCTAACGACATTTATTTTACACGTGTACAACCCTAATGAAGTCGTGATAACACTTGCTTTCTCTTTCAATGCGTGAGCAGATATATTCATAATTGGAATTGAAATCGAGTAAAGATTATGCAAGATTTCGCGTGACCTTAACCTCAAGGTTATTCTATATTTTTACGTTATCTTTGTCGTGGCACACGCGCCTGTTTCACCTCGTTGGCAAGCACTAAATTTTACTCCGTTATTAATAATTATAACAGGCGGTTAATAATTGGTAACATTACTACAAATAATAAAATTTGTATCTGGATTAAATTATTTCTGAAAACCAGGCCCCGCCTTTCTTGAGACACGTCAATTAAAAAAATCTTCATAGTTTGACATAAGTAGTAGTTCTTTATTTTACTTATTTTATATTCTATATGATCCATTATTATGTTCTTACACTTTATGGCACATCAAAATAAAAAATACACAAGTTTCATGATACAGTGTTAAGTAAGTATAAACCGTGCACAAAAAACGATCTTACCGCCATGTAATTTTTTCTTCTAGATAACATTCAATACGACATTAAAAGAGGTTATCAATTGATAAAAAGGTAAGCTTATGTATATAACCACATACCAAAAAAGGAATAGAAAAAGACCAAATTAACGCGAGGTTAAGCGTCTTAATGCGATTTTTTAAATGAATTAATGAAGGGGCAGCTACTACTAAGAAAAAGTTGTAAATTCTGTTGTGCGCAATGATAGATAGTAACAGATTTAACTGAAGAGCAAAGGAATCTGTTACGTGACAAATACAACTAATGGAACCATTTTTTTAGGAAGGGGACGGAGATTATAGGACTTAACAATACACAGTACAAAGAAGAACAGATATGTATTCCGAAAAAGGCGATAGGGAGTCACTTGAACTTTATTCTGAATTTCAAAATATGATAATATATATGGTTACGTTATTCACGTAAAGTTTATTACGAGCAAGATTTTAGATTTGGTTATTAATATGTCAGATCTTTAGATACTTATCTGGTTTGTTAGTTCGTTTCATATTAAATTCATTATGTACGTTGTAGTATCCAAACCCGGAGACGTTGTAAATGTCAATTAACTTTTGCTGTTAACTTAAACAAAAAAAAAAGATTTTTTCGGAATGCGTCGGAAAGTTAATCCAATAATTTGCTTCTTACTATCTTATCTTTAAGTGCTGCAAAGTATATACGGGAGGCAAAAAATATTTATAGTCGCATAAAAAATCTATCTTATCCAATCAATTAAATGTATAATTATATGTATTCAGGTAAATAGTAAAAAGTAATTAACTAGTTAGTATACGAGGAAAACAAAGTTTGACGTGCTATGTTTTTTCGCATGAAGATTATATATTTTCAAAGAGAAATTGATAGCTTCATCGTAAGAATTTTAACACTTATTCTATTTTTTCGAAAACTTGCAAAGTTTAATAGGATCATAAATGTTTAATTATATTCAGTTAGATAGAACTGCAGTTACTACTACTCGTATATCTCTGCACGAGTCATCGTACTGCGAATGACTACTGAGCGTAGATTATCTTTATTCACGAAGTCACTGGCGAAACCTATTGTTTAAATAATTACATAGTGCAATCACCACCTAGGTTCACAGTGCATTGTGCATTATACTACAATTTTTTTACAATGTGATTGGATCACAATAACATAAAATGTAAATGATTCCCGTTAAAGATATTTCTGTGGTTCCCATGGTATATCTTTGAGTAATTAAGTTAAGTAATTTGCACTTATTAATATATTTATTATTAATATATATTTACTTATACTTATTAATATATATTTATTAATTAATATATTTAACCAAAAATCAAATATAAAAACAGGAGGAAGCTAATGTTTTCTATCTGCATTAACATAATATTTTTGTAATATACATATATGTAGCACTCACGAATATAAAGGCTGCAGAACATGTAGAGCCAACCAATGTGTCTCCAAAAATTTAAAGGTTCTAATCTGCCGATGAGTCCCAGTTCGTTGAGGATTCGGACTGCGCGTTTTTATGTAGCGTCTGAGAGATATTTGTGAGGCCTGTGTAAAACGCATCTTTCGTGCCATCATCCGCATAACAATGTGGAAACGATTTTAATTTTGACTACTACTAATTTTTTACTAATTTACTAGTAATAAGTTTACATTAATAGTTTTACAAAGTATGTGGTTTAAAAACAAAAGTCTCCATTATATTCTAGTCACATAACAAATATGATCAAGCCACCAACAACAACTAAAGGACTTCACTCGGTACATCATACTCAACGAATTAAATTTACGATATGACTGGTAAACATGAATTTAAGGTTACTGTAACACTATAATATCGTTTGATGGAGCGATAAACGAATCTTTTCGTTACATTCAAATTTTCCAATACTTTGAAAAACTGACTTGGCGCATAACCACACCGATACAACGCAATAACCGCAAGTCGGTTTTCTTTAAGCGTCCACTCCATATTTAAAAAACCTATGAAATTCGAAATAGTGCACATTTCTATTTTCTTAAAACATTCGGAATTTGAATTCAATAAATATTTTTGTGGCTGCAATCAAAATTCAAAAGTTCGACTAGGTAGTAGTACAGTACTGATAAAAAATATATAATACACTTAACGAACGAACGAACCCTCTTCTCGAAGTGTATTCATTCATTAGGCGTCATTTTTCAATGAGGAATTTCATTATGAAAATGAGAAATTTTGGCTACACTAAAATACTTCAACTTTAACAATATACACAGCAAACTTTGTACGCGCCACTAAAACACATTGCTATACCCACAAATTGATAAATTAAATATTTCATATTTATAATCTATCGAGATTATGTAAAAAGTATGGAACTGGAGAAAGTATTGAACATCCTAGCACAGCCAAAGTTGATTACCATTTACTTTATAATACTTTACTTAATAATAGACACAAAAAGTTTTTAAATCCTGCCGTAGAATCACAATTTATTGCCCGAGCGGTATTATTATTAAGTGTTCTTTTGATTCATCTTGTTCTCTGGTCTTGGCGAATTAATGGTTGTTGTCTGGTTCTCTGGCCTAGAAAGTTCCGTAGTTCTATCGTTTATCCACGGTAACCATGTATACCGAAAGTTAGCTGGATCAGCACTTTCACTCACAGCCAATGGAGTTCGCTTTATTTGCATTGCCCAAAGAGCCTTTAATCTACTTGTCAACATAACAGCAATTTTATTGGCCGTATTCCACAGATCGTGCCTCTCCATCGGATCTAGTTGAACATTGAAAAGGCAACCCCGAGCTGAAAAAGTAATATTATATAAACCATTTTGAATTATAAATATTATAAGAATCGTATTCAAGTTAAGTTAAGTTAGGAATAACACTTACTGGGTGTCGGTATACAAAGAGTCGCGTCTCTTTTTGTGTCTTTTTGTTGAATAAGGGCAGCACTGCGAGCTGCTTTAACTTCTTCGGGATCCAAGAAGATGCCCATTGAAGCAAACACTCGCGCTACATAACACGACGTCAGTGTGGAAAAATATGGGGGCGGAGGTTCCTTGTTTAACAAAAATTCTGCTCCATAATAGTCATTTCTTAGTCCCGTCAGATTTCCAAGAATAATCTTATAATCACCTGTCCTATATGCAGCGTAAAGATTATTACCACCATCTCCGACGGCTATTAAAACTTCTTTTCTCATTGATTCAGCGTCTAGGACTATAGAATCCCACAGATTAACGCCGTCAATAGTTTTTGCTACAGTACCTCCAGCAACTCTGACTAAAGTCGGCAACCAATCGGTAATATGCATCAAACCACGCCATACTCTAGGCTTGAACCCAGCATGCCATATGAAAGCTGGTACTCTCACACCACCTTCCCAGGGAGTTTCCTTTTTCCCCCTGAACGGTAAATTATTGCCCCAATTACTAAAATAATCCACTGTCGGGGCTCCGTTGTCGGACACAAATACTATCAACGTATTGTGTAGCATCTGCGCTTGGGCCAACGCCTCCACTATCTGACCAACGCTCCGATCTAAGGCCGACACGAGTTCTGTGAACAAACAAATCTTGTTGTATTTTGTTATCTCCATAGCGACTTAGTATAGGATAATTATACAAAATACTAATTAAAGCAGCTATCGTATAACAGAAATCTTTTTAATAATGCTATGTGATTTTATCAAATGTATTATTTACCATAAGTTAAAACAAACGATAATATATTCGATGCAAATCTATATTTGAACCTGAATCTGAATCATATCCTGAACATCAATAAAAATTATTACTTATACCATAATATTACTCGCAGTCAGAATGACAGGCTTGTAATATAAGTTATAATTCCAAACCAAGAAGTCGCCATGTTTAACTTAAATCGACGTTATGAGGATATTTATTTACAGAAAAGCTAAAAAGGTAACGCGATTTTTGTGTTGGCACTTCAAAATGTTAATAATTGTAACAAATAAAATATAATTTATATATTCATCACATAGCACAATTTTTGTATCTATTTAAATACAAGAGGAAGGACAAAAGAGTTCAATGCCTTATTTTCTTCCTCTTTTAGTCAATAGTTTTTTTTGTTTGGTAGTTATTTATGAGTTATGCTGTTATCAATAAAATAACTAGAGCAACATTATTTATTTCTACATTATTTGTTATCGTTATATATTTTTAATTAGAAAACCGTGTAAATTATAACTTTTAGTTGTGTGGTCATACATACACATATCTACATATCTATTTATATATTGTTATGTGCCTAAAACGAACAAAGCTTATGATTTCATCAAAAGTCGATCATTCAGACTTTTAACGTGAACAATATGACTAGCAATTTTTACCAACAAGTGAACGTCGATTAGTTGAATTAAATCGATAGTATAAAGTGAAATATTTAGGTATACCTGCATATAGTCGGCGGTCAGAATGTGCGATATGGCGGTGCCCGACAGGTCTGTTCAGCGGAACTTGCAATGGTCCCCCAGCGTTGCCGGCGTGGGGCGCAGTGTGGGCCACGTGCAGGAACAGGGGTCGAGAGGTGTTATGATGATGTATTACTTTAATAAAGGAAAAATCACTATTAACCCGCCGTTGCCTTTTAAATTTGGATGCTTCTAGGCTAATATTAAGTTTGCCATGCCATGTCATAGTCATCAAAGTATTGCATATAATAATTAATCCTATTATGGCAACTCACACCGATCCTCTTAAGTAACCATAATAGTATGTGAGTAGATAATGTTTATTAAATACACCGAATAAAATTGTAATTAAGTTCTAGTGTTCAAACATAAGTAGGTAGGTGTTGATTTTACTGTATGTAGAGCTATTTTTTACACTTCACTAAGTTTTTCATTGATTTTAAATTGTTACCGATGTTGCTTCGATTTCGATAATTTCCAATAGAAAGTTTCCATATCTACCTATCTAGGCGTTTTTTACTCCGAGATACCTACTCTGACTAAGAAAACTACAAAACAAATGCATTTTTGTTTTAAAACCTTTACATTCCAGAAGTTGCCATTAACTACACTTTTGAATTATATTATATGTATCTAATGATAATTATGCATTAAATATGTAATTTAAATCACGTAGTTCCGTAAAAATGGTTCAATAAAACATAATTAACATAAGCTCAGTCAGTTTTAATCAAATCCGCGAGGAACCATAAGTTTGATAACAAAAGCCATTTGAAAGTAAGCGTAGAAAAGAAATCGACTATCTTTTGTCCATCTATCTATTTATATCAACTTGGGAGTAGAAAAACGAACGAAAACTGAACGGTAACAATTACTTTTCCGTCTGGTGTTTTTATTTCCGGCCTGATCGTTGCATTAACCCGACCATACCACGCTAAAACATGACTTCATTTGCATAGACAGAGATTTTCTGGCTGCGTAAAATGAAACTTTTTAAGCCTTGATTTTATTTTCAAAATAAAGCAAAGATATTTTTCTGATTCTTTATTGAATTTCTTATTGCCCAAAAAATAATACTGTCAATGTATGTATGTTTATTTTATTTATTAATTT
>PDGT01000007.1:1163462-1176675 GCA_003671415.1 Megathymus violae | reverse complement strand
ACCACGATCTTCAGAATTGAACAAAGGCATACCTTGCATGCCTGGAAAAAGATTATCCAGCGTTTCAAATAAACCGACAAAAGCAATTCATTCATTAATTGAATTCATCTTACACTTTATCACCACTTACCATCAGGTGAAATTGTTCTCATGCATATTTTATGTAAAAAAAAAACATATTATACAAATAACATGATGAGATAATGAGATGGGTTAATATTTATATGGTCAAATATAATTTCATATTAGCAATAACATGTTATACTTATAAAGATATCTTGGATTTAAATCTATTGAAATTAAATAATAGGGGCCGTCAGGAAGGCTACCAACTTTAGACGACATAACTTTATATTATGTATATAGATCCTATTCTGAACGCAATTCAGAATGCTATTGATACATACCTAATCTCATTGGATATTTTCCCGTAAGAAGCGCAGTTCTAGCGGGTGTACAAATCGCCTCAGTGTAATATTGCTGTAGTATGACACTTCGGAGAGCTAAACAATCTATATTTGGCGTTTGGATTTGGTTCGAACCATGGTATGATACATCGTTCCAACCCTAGAAAAAATAAACAATATATTTAAACTCAACTTCATCGAGAGAGAAAGTTATAAAAAAAAGTCGTTGCAAGTGATTTGAGCATTGTACTTTCCAGTATAGCAAAAATTTAGCAAAAAAACTAAAAAAACATCTTGTCTCTTCATGCAAAAACGTCCAATAAACTTGAAACAGATACTTTTAATTACCATCTAGCAATATAATAATATATATTAATTGCTAGAGGCTATATCGAATGACATCCAACATTTCGGTTAAATAATAAATAAAATAGTCTATATTTTAAAGGTATAAGTAAAAAAATCAATTTTTAATTCACGAACGATTTAATTAAGCATTTTCTCTGACTACGACGGAATGTGACATGTAACCTGAATAGAATTATAATAGCTTTCTTTGAGATCAATTGCAAATATTGTCTTCGAAGGGGCAGAAACGGAGCACCAATAGAGCGGCATATGAATATTGGTTAACATTAATTCTATGAGATGCAACAAGCCAACTAGTCAATGAATTGATGAACGTTTGTAAACATTGTATTAATGTGATATTATTTTGAGAAATATTTTTATAAGCACTATATTGGCTTGTATACATATAACGTTGGTCACCGGTCTAATATAATTCGCCTTTCTATTCTCTTTTATTTATTTCATCCGAGATTCCTGTTCGATCCATTTTGTAGAACATCGCATTCAACATGGTCCTACACAATAGACTGTCCCTTGGTGTTAGCATCGTCCGTTACGTGGATAATATTATGGTACTAGCCAAAAGGGACAGCAAGACCTTCGAAATGAAAGTAAGGTTTTCCAAACTCGAATTGTGATATTGCCGATATTCGCGGACTAAATCATAGCGCTATCATAACAGTATTCCATTGCGATTTTTTTAAAAGACTAACAGTAATTGTCACTGTTCGCTCAAGTGCTGGTAAATAAAACACAATCGCAAGTGTTCACTGAAATTAACAAAAAGTTTTATCCAATGAATTCAATATATTATGATGATGTATGTAATCAATAAAATATATGATGTTTGTTTTTAGCTTTTGCACACCTGATACAACTAAAGACTTTAACAAAAATACCGACTTCAGTCTGAAGAAAGTGAATTTCTTTGTTTCATCTCTTATTTTTCACCCATAGAGGTGGTATTTTTCTTCAAATTTAAATGGAACAAAACGGAAAGTATACTCTCTCAAACAAAAAAAAATCCTATTCGGTTACTAAGTGACGGAGTTCTGAGGTAAAAAACATAAAAACTAATACAAACGAATTAAAAATTCCTCCTTTTTTGTAGTCCGGTATAAAATAAATAACACGGACAAGTTACTAATGAAATTATAAATATAGACATTCGTAATAATACATATAGCGGGAACACTCGAAATTTCACTCTTAGTACGTGTGCACGTTTAATAAGCAAGAAATATACATATATTGTTATTAAATGATTTTAACATACCATATCATCAGCCATAATGAACACAATATTTGGCTGCGGATACTCGTGATACCCTGACACTGATACTACATAAACAAGAAGCCAACATCTGTACCTGTAATTAATGAAATATTATTTTGAACAAATTTATTATTTATATTATTTGCAGTGCACTTTGATACGATTAATCAATATCTAATGATTCAGCAATGCTACTGAGTGAATATCGTGGGATATATATATACGCTTTTGTAATATTTGGTGGTAGTTTTGTAATAAATAACATTTACCACAAAATCAAATTATGTACTAGGGTAAATTATTTTTAAATTAAATTTTAGCGTAATTTAAGTTCGGCGGAATTCTTTTTAAACTAAAAACTTAATAAACATGAGTGTCCGATATTACCAAAAGATATTATTTATCAGGGATGTTATGGATCTCCGTAACGATAACCCATACTATCGGATATCGGAAATAAAAATAAATCCGAAACCGTAACCGTATCCAATAAAAAAGTTTCGAATAACTTCGGATAGGGGCAGAGACGAAATGACAGATTTTCGCTATTTAAGCCGAGACATTTGTCTCGTGAGTTTCATCTACAGATGTTTTTATTATTTAATTTTTAAGGTTTTTATTCCATGATCATAATACCAAATAATACCTAAAAAGACGGTCAAACCGTTACGTAAAATAAATAAATATATAAAATATATTCGTAAATAGAATATTTTCTTTTTACAAGTCCTGAATCCTGTAATATCCATAACTGTAACCGAAACCGGTAAAATATTATTCATAAATACGTATCCATATCCAGATCTGAAATTTTATATCCATAACATACCTATTATTTATAATAGTTGTAAACATATAAATATAACTTACCAAATTAACTGTGTGCCAAACATATTGTGAAACATAATTTCTGAAACAAATATAGCACGATAATTTATAAAACTCTTATATTCAAATATTGAAATAAAATTCTCTTGAATAATAGTATCGTTGTCGACAAAATTACGCTAGCCGGTTGTAGTCTTTGCAGAACACCGTTCTACGCGGCTGTTCAAATGACACAAAAACTGTGAAGGTGCGCGAAGGTTCGATATTCTTGCAAAATATTTCACATAATTGTTATTGGGCCTTATGTGCAATTTTTTTTGTTATTTATAAATAAATAAAAATTGTGCTTACACACTGATGAATGTGAACACACACATAAATATCCAATAACGATAACGGGGATAATTTTATCGTTTTTATTGCGTTTAAAATTAAAAATTTCAAGGTTATCTGAGGAATTAATTTAAGAATACCTTATGTATACATTATATTTACATAATATATAATTAAAAAACTACATATTATTTAAATTATATTTATTATGATAATGACCTGAGACCTTATTTCTCATTTTCTTTGTCTATGTGATAAGAATATAATTATCAGTAGAGACGAGCCCTTGTTTTGCTTAAAAAAACAAATTCGTTAAGGCGACGGTATGAGTGGCCGCGTACCATCGATAAGATCGGATGGTACGGGACGGTAATAAAGAAACGTAACGAAGAAAATAAATGTTAAATATTCAGTAATATTTTTTTTAGTAATAAATAAGTTTTTAATTCTCCTGATGAGTAATATAGTAGTAATATATTGTTGTACTGGCCTATAAATCTCATAATTTAGAAGAAAAGCAGACAACTTTTTTTTTAATTAAACGAGGTACCTACAAGTATATCTCACAGTGATTCAAGTAACAAAATATGTTATATATTGTATGTATAACGTTTTGTTTAGCAACCATGATATTTAATTCTAACGACATTTATTTTACATGTGTACAACCCTGATGAAGTCGTGATAACACTTGCTTTCTCTTTCATTGCGTGAGCAGATATATTCATAATTGGAATTGCAATCGAGTAAAGATTATGCAACATTTCACGTGACCTTAACCTCAAGATCACTATATTGTTACGTTATCTTTGTCGTAGCACACGCGCCTGTTTCACCTCGGCGAGCACTGAATTTTGAAACACGTCAATTAAAAAAATCTTTATAGTGTGACATACGTAGTAGTCCTTTATTTAACTTATTATTTTATATTCTATATGATCTACTATTGTCTTCCTACACTTTTTAGCACAACAAAAAAAACACAAGATTCATGATACAGTGTTAAGTTAGTATACACCGCGCACAAAGGACGATCTTACCGCTATGTCAAATTTTCATCTAGGTAACATGAGTTTGAAAGAGGTTCTCAATTAATAAGAAGGTTAGTTTATGTATATAACCACATACCAAAAAAAAAAAGAAAAGGGGCAAATTAACGTGCGTTAAGCGTCTTAACTCGATTTTTTAAACGAAGTTATTAAGGGGCAACTACTAATAAGAAAAAATTGTGAATTCTATTGTGTGCAACGATAAACAGTAACAGATTTAACTAAAGAGCAAAGAAATCTGTTATGTGACAAACACAAATAATGGAACCATTTCTTTAGGAAGGGGAGGGAAATCATAGGACTTAACTATACACAGTACAAAGAAGAACAGATATATGTATTCCGAAAAAGGCAATAGGGAGTCACTTGAACTTTCTTCTGAATTCTTAAATGTTACGTAATTCGCGTAAAGTTTATTACGAGCAAGATTTTAGAATTGGTTATTAATATGTCAGATCTTTAGACGACTTATCTGGTTTGTTAATTCGTTTCATTTTAAGTTCATTAAGTACGTTGTAGTAACCAAAGCTGGAGACGTTAAAAACGGCAATTAACTTTTGCTATTAACTTAAAAAAAAATCTTACCAAATTCAAAACTGCCTGAAACCTTCTTCTACCTACATGTAAAAGATTTTTACAGAATGCGTCGGAAAGTTAATCCAGTATTTGTTTCTTACTATCTTATCTTTAAGTGTTGCAAGGTTTTTACGCTGGTAAAAATGTATATGGTCGCGTAAAAAATCTATCTTATACAATCGATAAAATGTATAATCGATAATATGTATAACTTGTAAAAATTAATTAACTAGTTTGTAGGTACTCGAAGAAAACAAAGTTTGACGTGCAATGTTTTTTTCGCATGAAGATTATTTACTTTCAAAAACAAATTGATAGCTTCATCATCAGAATTTTTATGCTTATTCTATCTTTTCGAAAACTGACGAAGTTCAGTAGGATCATAAATCTTCAATCACGTTCAGCTAAATAGAACTGGAGTTACTACTATATCTTTGCATGAGTCATCGCAACTGCACGACTATAATTGGGTCACTTGGAAAACCAGCGGCCCCAGTTCTTCCGAAACCATATGTTGAGCGTGAACCCTTTTCACCTATTACGCATACATACTATTATGTCATAGTTTTAAGGTTGTAACATATAACGCTGTAATAGGTTGAAATAAATATTTTCTTTCTTTCTTTCTTTCTTTCAATGCAATATTACACATGTACATAGAATTTGTCGATTTTTAACAATTGGATCGCAGTTATAAAACTCAAATTAACCAAAAAAACACTGGCAGTAATGGGAATTATCAAGTAAACATTTTAAACTATGACATAACACTGGGTTTTTTTTATTTTCAATTTATTTGCAGTATCGAAAAGTAAATTTTCGTTACATATAAATTAAAAATATTATGGACCTTTTTAATTATTTATTTATAGGTCAAATAATATAATGCTCAATTCTTGCGCATGCTCAGTAAACAATATAAATACAATTCAATTGAAATAATAAATTATATACACTTGTATTATTTAACCAAAAATCAAATTAAAAAAAGCAGTAAACTACCTAATATTTTTTGTCTGCATTTAACATAATATTTTTGTAAAATATTCAATGTAGTTACCTATCTACCGACCCGCATTGAAGTTGAAAACAGTTTTATTAGTCTCGCTTCACGCACTTCACAAGCATTACAAAACACAATTTATGTGTGAAAACTAAAATTTGAGGATCTTCTTCAAGTCATCCTATTACTTATTACTAACTTAGAGTCCAGTTCATAATGAAGTAAAGTTTAAAAAACCTTCGCATTCTGCCTGTTCAAACAATATGCCGATTTCATTGTTCTTGACTGCACTATATCATTATCTATCATTATATTATTGCGGTTGCAACTTGACCTTGCTGTTTTTAATATAAATCTACAATTAAACTCGAAAGAAAAAAAATGTTTCATCATTATCTTATTTTTAAACGTGCATGATTTTTTTTTAATTAACCCCAATTACTTTATCTACCTATACTTATAGAATTGCTTAGGGTCAACGAGTTAAAAAACAAAACCAAAAAATATGAGGTAGGTATACGATCGACTGCAAACATAAGCATTTTATACTAATGCAATTTCTTTTATTACAATTGGTTAGTGCAACTTGTTTCGCGGTAGAATTAACTGAAACCCACGATTTAAAGGCAACTTAATTAAAAATGAAAGAATATCTTTAGCTTTTTTTAGCCTAACTTTATTTCTAAGTTATATAACTATAGCGTTAACACCTTCGATTGTGAGAGGAGATCTAAATCCTGCAGTGGGACAATTATGGGTTATAATAATAACTTGGTCATTGTAACTAGGAACATTCTTCATTTACCAGTGCTTATACCAATATTTAACAGTTTTAAAAAAATGTTCAGAATTAACTTAATTCAAGATACGTTTTTAATTCCATAAAATTTTGTGTATTATAATGTATCATTCAATGTATAAAATGGTGTGAAGAAATCGTATAAATAGGTTTTATCTATGATTTTTTATAGTTTTAATGACTAACGAAAAATCAGACGGGCCATGTGATGTTAAATAGTCAATGTCGTCTATTCTATATGGACCTGAGCAACCCCAGACGAGTCGACAATGCAACACCGGCCCCGAAGGAGAGCTCTTTTTATGCCGTTTTTGAAGAACCGTATGTCATAACGCTCTGAGACCTAGGCAGGAAACTCGCATAGTGTGGTCAACGATGTAGATGGAACTTCAATCTTCACCGAGTACATTAATGATTTAAAGATGCCGTTGGCATTAAACTAAGTCAACAATTCCTCAGCACTCACCATTATCAAGGCTGCAGAACATGCCGAGCCAGTCAATGTGTCTCGAAAAATTTAAAGTTTTTAATCTGTCGATGATTCCCGGTTCGTTGACGATCCGGAATGGGCGTTTATATACATATAGCATCTGAATGATATTTGCGGGGCCTGTGTAAAACGCATCTTTCATGCTGTCATCCGCATAACAATACGGAAATGGTTTTAATTTTTACTATAATAAGTTTACTTTAATAGTTTTACAAGGCATGTGCTTTAAAAACAAAAATGATCCAGCCATCAACCACAACTAAAAGACTTCACTCGGTCATTATACTGAATGCGTAAAAGTAACGATTTCTTCCAGACAACCTTAAGGTGAGAAGTTATAAGTATAAAAAAACTATGTATACGTATATGCAGGATGTATTAAATAAGATTAAATAACAGGTTAAGTTTAAGGTAGCTTGTAGATAAAATAAAGCCAAAGTAGTAATAAATGTTCTACGACTTGTGTTTTTAAAGAGTTTAGAACTTACATTTCACTTTAATATCAACTAAGAGAGAAGAACATCCATGATGAATATTGATATGTAGGTACTTTATCAGACTTTGCTTAAAGCTTACAACCGTTTATAAGTTTTAACCATTCCAAGGAGATGTTAAAATTACCCAGGTTAAAGTTAAATGTTTAATGTTTATTACTTCAAAAAATAAAGAAATATATTTCTATTATATCTTCGGAAACTATAGATATTTGTTTAAATGTATACATTAATTAATACATATTACATTATTATTATTTATTTAGCCAACCAATGCTTAGGAATATAAACGATGAACTGCAGTGGTCTCCTCTGTCAAGTTTTCATATTCAGTTGATTTCTTTGTCAAACTCGATTTGGATAGTACCTAGTATCCTCAGGACAAATAACATTATTCTATGACGCTGACATGTAACCGCCTCAATAGCTTTTGTATTATGCAAATCATAAATGGAAATTCCAATTTTATGCCACTAAATATAACCATCAACATTAGCATGTCCTCAACGTTATTATTTAAAGATAAATAAATACCAAACTGTTAATGTGTATGTCTATGTATATTTATTAAATTCGCGTATCTTGAAAACGGCTCTAGCTAGCGATTTGGATGTAATTCTGTTTTTAGAATGAATTTTGTTTCTTCAGTTTACCCATGTAGTTAGTCGTGTTTACTGAAAAAATGTTATCAAATTTAAAATATTTTTTTGAATATTCGCTCATTACAAACCTTTTTATAGCGCCATCCCGTAAATTTTTGTGGTACTTGCCCATGGATGGGTACCTCAAAATATTGTGAGATGACACTATATTCTGACGAACTATTCGTTATCGGTAATGAGGAGGGGCTGGATTTTTTTTTATGTTAAAAGCGGACAAACGAGCAGACGAGCCACCTGATGGTAAGTGGTCACCGTCGCTCATGGATATCAGCAAGACCAATGGTATCACTGATGCGTTGTCGGCCAGGAAATTAGAAGAAGGTAAAAAAGAATATACTGGCTCTCAAGCCCCCAGCCGGAACACAACGAGTCGTTTGGCGGCTGACTCAAGCAGGAGGGTGGTAGCTAGCCAGGCAGGCTTCACGAAAAGATAAGAATACTACTATTAATATCAATTACTTAATAATAATACTGATAATATAATCTTTGCGCGAAGCCCTACCACCAAGCACGCTGGCTTCTGTCGCCTCGTACGACACCCTTTTCTACCAGTATGGGATTGGGGGGAGTATTCTATGCCGCCCAATACGGCCAGATTAATATTGGGTTCTTTTTTTCTTGTATATATAAATGGTCTCATATTGGGTAAATACTAACGCGGATATTATGTTATGATCTTTACGGATTACACTTTATTCAAATTCAAAACTATTAGAAATAAGATAAATTTTGATGATGTATACAGCAATGTACTGGTTTACGTCTTACATTGATTTCCTATTAACATATTAATAACTTGCTTTTAAAAACGAAATGTGTAGAATTTTCGCGATCGAATGAGCAATTATTAAATTTAATGTAAGAAATGTAACAAATACAGTATCTTTGGAACTAGATTTAAATTTTAAGCATCAATGAGACACCTATAGTACACATCACCTACATAGCAAAAAAAAAATTTAATATGGTTGTTCACGCTGTATTACAATTAAGACAATTTTCTGATGTCGAATCAGAAAGACTTATATATTTAATCTACTTTCATAATTATACACAGTATTTTGCTGTATAGTAAGTAAATTAGTCAATATTTAAGTAATCCCTCAATAGTATGGCAGAAAAGAGCAAAATATATATAAGAGTTAAAGTGCCGATTTATGGAGGTGCAATTAACATGTGTTGCTCTGTTAAACAAAGATTTATTTTATTAAAATTTATACAAAACCTTAACTAAAACACAAAAACTAAATAATTATACTATCCCTAACCTGTTACACAAACAAACAACATTAAAAGTTTATTATTCCACATTTTTCTTTACTAAATATTTTACAAATCAAAATTATATATTATAATAAAATATATTAGAAACAAAAGAATAAATTAAAAAAAAATTCATCTACTTTACTGAAACCTATATACAATGTTCTAAAGAATTTTATTTAGAAAAATAAACATTAAAGAAATATATTTTCTTTACATATATAGTATAACAATTTGATTACCATACTTTTTTGCATCTTCATGCCGTCTGCATAACGTATAACAATCTTTTATGAAGCTCGATGTACGATTATCTAATAAAACGTATCAATTCTTTAATCGTCTGTTGAATCGTTTACAAAGATTTGAAAACACAACTAGCAGTGATTGGCTTACTGTGAATATTATATCAATTACGAAGACCTACAAAAATAAAACGCGAAAGTCGATCCAGCTCAAGTTCGACGGCAAAAAAACCGGAATCAGTTTAGTTTTGTATTTTATTGTTTAAAAAAAACAAGCTGGTATTAGTTGTTAGGAAATAAAACAACTGAAAAGATTAAAAAAATCCCATTGGAAATAAGCCGTTTAAAAAAAATCTTATATTTAATTTGTACTATCTAGTTCAGAAATTCATATGCAATTTACATATATTTTATAAATCAGACTTTTTAAAACCTCTTACTTTATTTTTCTAAGATTACGGTTATCGTTTTAACTTTAAATATAGGTAGACACAAAATATCATATGTAACATATATTTATTTAATGTTAGCGGGCCGCACCGGCTTAGGGTTCAACAATTAATTATTAGGTACACATTTACACTGCATATATGGCCTATAGCTAAAACATAGAAAGTTATGGTCGCACACTCGATGCCCCAGGATCAAGCATGACCTAATGCGTTGGCTGAGACATTGACTGTTGAAATGAGGGAGTACCGTAGAGCCGCCTGGGAGAAGCATTTTGAATAGGTCGGTGAAACGAACCGATCACTCCACCACCTCAACAAGCAACTGACTCACGCCAAAGTACCTACTTGTCCACTCTTTAACAGGAGTGAAGAGAGGGTGTGATGCCGAGGACCGAGCGGATGTACTTACAGAGTGAATGAAGGGTACACGCCCTACCCCGCCGCGCTTGCCGCTACCGAACAAACATGACTACTTGTTAAGGAAAGTGCGCGACTTCATCAAGTGTCCGACGCCGTCTCTTGAGGGGATCGCGTTTATCACGTCCTTTAAGACACGGATAGCGGTCCTGAGCAAGTCACCAGACCTTCATCTAGTCACGAACTTGGCACTAGCAATACGAATACTACCCAGAAGGTCACTCTGACACGACTCTATAACGGTATACTCCTCACCGGCTCCTTCCCGATCATCTGAAAGTTGGAGAAGGACATAGTTCTCCCGAAGCCGAGTAACAACCACCTTTACCCGGCTTCGGGTACTACTACTACTAACCACTTCGGGTACTACTTCTAACTACCGTCTCACTGCTGAAACGCATAATGGCGTCCCTTAATATAAAAGACAAGCAGTGTGGATTTCGATCCGGCCGCACAACTACGCTTCAGGTGACGCGGCTGATCCACCATATTTGTAACGACCTCAACCTCGGGCGACACACGGTTGGGATTTTTTGGACATCGAAAAGACATTCGACCGCGTGTGGCATGTTGGGATCGTGTACGAATTGATAGAAACATTCGCACCGACTATCCTAGTTAGATTGATAACGTCATTTTTAGATGGGCGTCGTTCGCAACCTCAGTCGAGAACGTGACCTCAGATTTATCTATACGTGCGGGTGTACCGCAGGAAAGTTGCCTTTCGCCAGCGTTGTACACAAACGACATTCCCACTCTTGAGGGTCACCTTGTACAGTGCCGCTGCCGCCTTGATTGGACAAATGGAGAATAGCTGTCAATGTCGGTAAGACGGTCCCCATCTTGTTGTCCAAGTAACGCAAAACGCCGTCGCCGCTGCGCGTTCATGGACGAGAAGTATTATAGTAACCGATCGTTAAGTACTTGGGATATACCATTAACAGCACGATGCGGATAACACAACACTGTAGCCATGTCTTAGAAAAGGCGCGCGTGCTGCACGAGCTGTGCCTCGTCCAGTGTTGACATCCCAATTCTCAGAGCGAAACGAATGGTGTACTATACGTACACGACGCCAGCATGGTACGCGTTGAGCTCGCGATGGCATCGAAAAAGCCTGCAACAACTACAAAACAGTGATAATGGGGCCGGCTCGGTACTTGGAGCGGGGGCTTACTTATACATATAATGTGTGTAATTCAAAGTACTATCAATATGGATACCGAGTTTTTTTAGAAACTTGCTCAATAGTTAAGGTGAGGCACGTGGGTGACCATAGCTAATATTCTTGAAATGACTAACAGAATTGTCCGATTTAGGTTTACATATCGACACTGTAAAGAATTCAAAATTTCGAAAATACGTTTTTTATATATTTGGAATCAGGAAAAAAAGCTACGTCGAATGATCTAACTCTCGTAGCTCTCAGATCATTTTAAATTTATTTACAGCGTTGAAAATTTTTATGAAATATTTTTTTTTGTCCCTCGAAATGCAAACCTATGTAAAACCGTACTTTTTTGCATCGAGTCACTTACACTTATTTCACTATCACAACATATGAGTACGGTGCGAATTACAGCGTTTATGCAGTTCAAAAATTCCAGTCCCTGCTCGTTTACTATATTTAGGCGGTGTGAGATTTCCAGTCCAAGTATAGTTACAGCGTTTATACAGTATAAGAGATACAAATATGACAGGTTTAAATCTTTATTTTCGTACAAAGTGTAACTTAACTTTCACGTTTACTACGTTTCAAAATACCCATATTGGATACTTAAAATTATATCAGAACATTTTAAATGTATCCAATACTTTAATTTGAAAATAATTACGATATTTTTTAACGTAGTACACGCAGACACACGAAGTACTCTTCGAAGTTACCGCCTTACTACTTGTGCTTGCGCTCGTTTGACAGAGCCGACGAAAAGATTTCAGTCGACGTGCGTGTGGCAAGCGAAACAGAAGTACGTGTCCAATGACATTTATGGATCTTAGATAGCATCGTTGGCTTTAAGTACAAATTGAATATAAGTCCTGAATAGGGCGAAGCAGTACTTCACTGCAAGGCATCTGATCACGCTTTACAACGCACAAATCAAGCCTCGGATGGAGTACTGTTCTCATCTCTGGGCAGGTGCACCACAATACCAACTTAATCCATTTGATGCCATACAAAAACGCACAATCCAAATGACATGGTTGACAAATTAGAACCTTGAAAGTTTTCGGAGAAACATTTGCTGACACTGCGTGTTCTACAGTATGTATAATGGTGAGTGCTCCGAGGACCTGTTTCGACTGATGCCAACATCACCTTTCCATAGTTGCATTTTGCGTCGAAGGTTGAACAACAAACATCCCCCACACATCCACATCATCTGGACCCGTGACGATCTCCAACAGTTCGATTTTCTACCGCATACATGTAAGCTGTTTTAGGAGGTCTTCCCGGAGTGCTATGACAAGGAGTTCTTCAAGACAGGCGTAAAAGAGCTCTCCTTTAGGTCCGCGATGCATTGGGGCGAACCCTCGCGTGTTGCACATATCAATAGGTGACGGTAT
>PDGT01000007.1:1139858-1163438 GCA_003671415.1 Megathymus violae | reverse complement strand
ATATACCAACACACACACACACACACTTATATGTTTTTTTGTTTCCTTTTTTTAATAGAAGTTAAAGTTTGACAACAACCCCACTTGATAGATAGTGGTGATGAAGTCCAAAATGTTGAACGCATTAACTTATAAAAGCCTATTCACTCTCCTGTTGAAGGCTTTCACATTGCAAGAAGACGAGAACACCGTAGCTGGCTAGTTATTTCAGTCCTTTGCAATGCGCACAATGAATGACGACGCTGGCCGTCAGTTTTGCGACGATGTGTTGAATAAGGTAAAGATTCAGTTTCTGTAGTGCCTCTTTGTAGGACTTGGCGGTGAGGCTAAAGGTTTGCTTCTTCAAACTCATATCTGGAGCTTTGCGGTCTCGAGCATCAACCCAAAATAAATACGCCGAATGTTTTCCCTCTCAGCCTAAACACATTGGGCGTTAAACCAAGAGTGAGCTTTGCCACCAACGGGGACATCAGAAAAGGGATGAAGTAATTCATCACCTATCCATATACTTATTTCGATGCAATACAATTAATGCAATTGTTAGAAAGGCCTTTGTTGAGCAGCAGGCGTCTAGAGAGAGGTATATGGATGGTATATTTTGCAAAATTTTGACTAAAGGTGTATATCTGTTAGTACAATATGGACAATGGAAACCACATCAAACGACGTGCACGATTAGTACCAAAAGCCATTTTGTCTAGCTTGATGATATGCCCAATGTACCGCAAATTCAAACACATTTTTTATTTATTTCCGGTTCAATGGAATGACTCGATTGCTTAAGAAAAGCAGCTGAACCGATTTTCATGTTATTTGTTAAGAACATTTAATGTTCTCCCTTCATCTATCCTATTTTTATCTATCCTTCTCAATCTAAGTTTTTTAAGGACATTTTATTATTTTATGCATATTATGAATAAAATATTATTTAGGTTTTTTTTAAATTATACTTCGAAATTTAAAGAAAATATATATTTTACAAGATGAAGTAAATGAAAAAAATGATAATGAGAAAAAAGAGAGGACTATGAAAGAAAAATAAAAATGATACATAATCGAAGTTTTTAATTTTTATTTCGATCCCTCTTAACGCCTTTTAATTGTTATAGCAATTTTGTTTATTACACAAATAACAGCATTCTGTTTGAGTAAAAAACTTACTGGGTTACAACTTTTAAGAGTAAAAAGACATATTAAATACAATGTTTACAGTATATACGCGTTCCAAAAAATATTACAAATTAGTAATTTCATACATTAATATGTTCAATTTACAACGTTTATAAGTAGGGTTGGCAACTGTACTATAATATAATAGTATTGTACTGTATTTCGGGACTCCGTACTATACACTGTTGAAGAAATATATAGTACGCGAAAATACGATATTTCAGTACAATAGATCAATGTTTATATTTTGCAACACTAAAACTAATAAAATTAAAAGTAAAAAAAGAAACAGAGCAAGTATATCTTTAATAAAAAATAAGCTTTTGATTTGTATTAATTTAAAAATTGACTGCGACAAAGCTTATGCCAGTTTTATTGAAGACAAAAAATTTTTAAATAATACAAGTGCAAAAAATACAGTTTTTCTAAAAAAATTAATGAGTAAAAAATATAACTTAGTCTATTTTTTATTCTTCCTACTACTATTATTATATTACTAAAATACTATATTTTTGAAGCTTACTATAATTTTTATAGCTTTTTTGAAAAATACTATAATCAGACAAAAAAAAATGTTCATAAAGTCTCAAAAAAGTTACAATTAACGGAAACCAAATTTATAGCCATAAAAACTAATTTAGGCGAAGTCCACCATAAGCAAATGATAGTTAAGCATAAAATATTTAATCTCTCCAAAAATGACGTTTCTAGGTGAAATAAATATGAAGTTATAATTTTTTTTTTTAATTTAAAGTTTTTTGGCTCTGGTGTAAAGTTGTAGATTCTTGAGTTACAGCAATTACGCTTTCCAGCGTCGATATATCCCATATCTAGCAGACCAGTCTCTGATACCGTCTAAATTATAATTTATATCATAAAATTACATATCACGAAAATATGACGAGAACCAGTCCAAGAAAGATGTTTAGAACAAATGAAACATTAATTACAAATTAGTGAAACGGCTCGGTACATTCAAATTTAAATAATCGCGCCAATGTGTAGGAAGGCATTTTTATTTCTTTTCCTCTCATGTCTTTTCTTACTTTCTTCTCGCTCCCTCACCGAGCCGAGCGAATTGGCGGCCATTAAAGATGAATTGAAATGAAATGAAGATGCTACGACGGCGGCTATCGACGAGTGAAGTTTTGGTGAGTCCCTGTTGTATTACCTAGTTTCTTCGAATTCTAGAGCGTCAAGTCCTTGCCTTCAATACCAACGAACCAACGCAAGCTAAGGATATTGAGAAATTTAGATCGTGTAGAATGAAAAGCAGAATCTCATGGCTGATGGTCCACCGAGGTAAAGGTAAGATATTTATTGAAAAGTTATCAAGCACTACCAAGGTAAGCTGTCTATTCTCCATTCCATATGTTATATTAACTTTTAACTGTTGTTAGTTAACTGCAACCTTTACTAGTACCATGGTAGTGCTGGGACCCAAACGACGCCCCGATTGCTTTTCAGTTAGAAGGTTACGTTTAAATAGAAACAAGAGTTTTACTTATATACGCTGGCTTCCAAAACTTTAGAGAAACGGCAAAATTGAGATTGCTTATTATGTCGCCAGCACATGTCTAACTCCCCACTCCCCATCAATAGATAATAAGCTACTCAAATAAATCATTGCACATTTTCATACTATCCCAATCGATAAAAAATTTTGTGCAGTACATTTCGCAGATACTTAAAAAAAATTCAGGAAACAGTTATGTATTTATCTGCGCTCTTACTTGTATATGTCGACTTATCGTGCGTGGTCTATACAGGTATACTAGAAAACGGAAAACCAGTTTTTATTAATCTAACAATATAATCATATCGAATTTGGGTGCAAGATTTTCATGCGAAATATCCTTGGTCAAAGATATTATTTTTGTATTAAGTACCTACCATATTTTAATAATTAAACACTTTACCTCTTAACCTCATATAATATAAGCTGTAGCTGATACAAAAGTACCTTTGGCAAGGAATATTTTGTTTATAAATTACTCTAGAAAAAACTGTTTTTCTGTTTTATAACCCACTTGCACTGGCGAGTGGGTTATAAACACGAGCGCGCTTAATGGCTGTATACCACAGAGTACATTGATATACTGTATACCATGTTCCGTTACCAAGTAACATTACGTAAGCAGAAAGATTTTATTGTACAGTCTAATTAGGGAAAATTTACTAACGTTACCTGATGAAATATAATTTAAAATGCTGTGCTTATTTTTTTTCAAAAACAGTGCTGAGTATCGTATTTATGGGTATAATTTGTTGGTAGGTAACATAGAGTTACGTAATAGAGGAACACTCGTCTCAAAATCGCGTCGCTAAAACATAAATGTGGAAGTGTGTGAAAAATACACTGCGTGACTTTTAGTGATGTCAAATTCACGTCATGTATTATCGACATGAATGTCGACTATTCCATCACAGGTTTCTTTGCTACATTCAATTCGTTCTCTTAATTAATTATTACATGTTAAATTAATAACACCATGCTAATGCTAGTAACTTCTCTTTACTTCGCTTCTTCTAAGCTTAACCTTATTTGAGTGATAAAACAAAACGTGATTAAACGGTACTAAAGAAAACAATAATAATAATGCTCATTGGTTTTAATTAATTCTTTGATGTAAATCGATATAACTTATTGCCCTCGGAAAGGAAATAACCAACAAATTTTGGAGGTATAGATTCTTCATTAACATGTTAGTGATTTCGTAGAACAAAATAGTTGCCCTTAAAATGTCTACTGTAAACTTTGTGAGGAACCCTACCTATCTGGTTTAACATACGAATCCATTTTTCTTTTTGAACTGCATTTACAGGAAACCTTGAAGAAGAAAACTTTGTCAATAAATATGAAATCACATTCGCCGTTTATTGTCATATCATAATAATAACAAATATAAAATTCACCAAATGTTATCAATTTACGAAGCTAATAAATACTATTCTAAAGACAAAGATGCACCTTTATATCAGTCTATGTACTTTCTGTCCAATGTGTTTACAAGCTGTAACCGAAACTAAAAAGGTAAAATATGAACAAATCTAGGTAAAACAAAAAATATTTATTTATACTTATTTAAAAATTATCCACTTATCGATAGATTTTGTGCAAGTCCTACACGAAACGGTATCATTTTCACATACACAATATCTTTTTATCTTACACATAATTATGAAAAATAATTTATTATTCATAAAATGGAGTATTTACTGCATATTATTAATCTTAATTTATATAATTTTAAGATCAACTTCTATGGAAATAAGCATCGTGAAAGTAGTATTGCTCTATCAGTACTTACCTGTGTATTGCCTCTTTGTTTGGGTTATTGTTATAAGTACCCCTACAGTTTAATACTGAACACGACACCATTATGTTTACTATTTTTAGTCTGATAAAATATAGAAAGATTGAAGTGAAACTAATAAAATAACAAATAGCAATTTTTTGACAGAAGAGTAATGGAGAGTAAATAGTTTGAAAACAGTCCTACGGTACATTTTCTTGTATTTCTTTCTCGCAAGTAGGATTTTCCGTAAAGCTCGAAATCGCACTCGTACACTGTGTGAGGATTATATTAATATTAACTCTATGGTAGGTAAGGTGCTGACCACAGATTAATATAAACGCACACACAGACAGAGTACTTTGTATATACTCAGCTAACGCATGCCGACTGTTTCAGCAATCAATAAAATATGCATTTAATTAAATTAGGGTAATTATATAAAAAATATTGTATATTTAAGTAGTCTCTGAAACAAATCTACCTACCGTTGAGAATGGCGAATGTAATAGAGGCTTTAATCATTGCGACAGAAAAAGCTGCAAATGTAGCGCGATCATGCTGTAAAGGTTCTAGCAATGAGACTCTCGTGGTGACAGAAAAATCCGAAGGAGAGGCGAATAACCGATTTGATAAAGATTTTAAAACTATAGCAGATGTTTTAGCCCAGGAATCAGCTAAGTCCGAGATAATTAAAAGACTTCCAGAGCTTATAAATAATGTACGAGGGGAAGAATGTGCCGAAATAAACGGAGTCTGCATTGGATTACAAGAGACCCCTGATAAAACAGCCGAATTACTCAGCAAACTATTGCCAGTGGAGAATGCTAAATGTGTAGCAAGTGCAACGCATAGTGATGTTACTCACGTTCTTTACGATGCAGTGCCAAGTGGTCTTCCCTTTATAGATCCAAATGACTTAGGCGTGTGGATAGATCCCATAGGTATGAAATAACTTTTATTACACATTGACTTGTATCGATCGTAAGTGTTGGTATATTGTAGATGAGTGGCTAGTATTCTGAGTCCTTTCGAGCTTCGGAAGAAATGTTAAACTATCGGTCTCGGTTGTTATTGTAGGATAACAGTGGTTAAGCCATGTTTAGACCTTTGAATAGTTTAAGAAGTTCCGAAAGTTTGGTTGCCTACTAATCATTCCACTAATTGACACTGACTGATAGACTGAGGACTATGCTTTAGACCTCTTCATTTAAATGCTGCAATGAGTCGCTAAGGGATTATAGCCACATATTTTATACATACACCGAGAACGCTAAGAACTTCTTATTACTACCCGTACTTATATAATACTTACCCGTGCTAACATAACTAAACTTCACATTTAATTCTTGCAATAAAGCTATAACATGCCTTTTAGATTATACTGAAATTAAAGTAATTTGTGATTTCAGGCATGGACATTCTTTTACTAAAAAAAAATTATATCATTTACAATAAACTTAATAATACCTGATGGTATTAGTTTTACCTTATCTTTATTTAATGCAAAACAAATAGTATGTGGACAGTCAAGTAGTTAAAGTTGATTTTAATATGTCTAATAAATGCTTGTATAGACATTAAAAATTACTCAATTATTTTCATATTTCCAAGCCAACAGTTCAAAAGTTTAAGTCTACTTTAAAGTAAGTACTTTCACTGCCATATGTACTCAAGGTTACTGTAACTAAACAAATACACACTTTTAAACAGTTTCACTAACAACTTTGAACCCAGGCTCGCTACTAGCCAATCAATAAAATAATAATTATTTTAAAACATTTCTTCTAAAAGTATGTACAATCATGTAACCATTATTCTACATCTTCTTATGTGTATATCTACATCTTATTATATCTTTTTTACAATTAGTTCTATAAATTTTGTATGTACATTTTCTTAATTTTCGGGCCAACCTTGGATATCTGGGAATCTGGTTTCCCAAAGGAATTCATATATTATTTTTTTGTATCATAGAGTTTATTTAGATTAATTATCTTTAGTCTATAGTTATTATATAAATAAGTTATAGACTTGACAAGTACCTACTTGATGTATGAATTTTTAGTGACACTAATTAGCAAATATCAATCTACTTTATCTATTTTTCTAATATATATCTTATAGATGCAACAGCTGAATTCATAGCTGGCGTAAAAGGTGAAGCAGGAGAGGACAAAGGACTGCCATGTGTCACTGTTCTTATTGGTGCCTATCTCCGATCTACTGGAGAGCCAGTTGTAGGAGTTATCAACCAACCATTTTATGATGGGTATGTAACACTAATTTTTTTTTTTGTTTTTTGTTACTTATAAATATATGCAAAAAGCTAAAAGGAAGCAAGGAACCTGCATATCTTATATTCTAATTGTTTTATTATATGAAGAGTTGGCTAGTATTTTTAAAGAATTTTTCATGGACTATTTTGTTCTATACTTGTCTCAACTCCAGTATCATAGAGCCAGTAATAATGTGGATCCCCCTCTTTGGTTGACAATGCATCCATGATGCCATTGGTATTTTTGATTTCTCTAGATAAACTTGACCACTTATCAACAGGTGACTAGTCTGTTTGTTCGTCAACTAGTTACATAAAAAAATGGATCTGTTCTGGACATATTTCAAAATTTAATATAGACATTATATTACAACAGTACATAACATTGTGACTACCTGGCTGCAATTATTGTAATTAATATGTTTCTAATTCATATAATTAGAAAAGCCTATTCCTAAAACAATGTTACTGCTATTTCTAAATGTAAGTTCTATCTATCTAATCTATGTCTAAGTGTAGTTTTTCTGAAGTATAACAAGGGCAGATGACTAGTAATAATAAGAAAATGAATAATCACAAACCTCTCCAGTAGTAGGATTCACAATATTGCAGATGGCATGACCTCAAATAAAACAACATAAATATCCCAAGTACAAACATTTCAGGTATCAAACCTGGAACCACAATTTTGGTGGAGCACTACTTACTACTGCAAAGTCATATTTGATCAAGGGTTTTTACAAGTATTTAGTAGAGATGTATTATTTTTGTTGTTTGTACATATTTATTTAGTGTTTACTTACTAATGTTTATTTTACTAGTGGCAAGGGCCGAATTGTTTGGGGAATACACTATGATGGTACTTGTAAATGGTATGGAGGTGACGAAAAGTCTGGAAGTCGCATAGTCCTTATGAGTGGAGCTGAAAAACCAGCAGTTGTCCAAAAATTTAATAGATCTGGATGGGAAGTTAAATCAGTACCTGGAGCAGGTCACAAACTTTTGAAAGTTGCTTTAGGTAAGTCTCCAAAAGAAGCATATATTAGTATCAGTCAAATCCCAGCTACTTATGATGTGGCAGGATTCAAGAGAGTGAATAATCTTTTATAAATAAGTGGACTCAACATCTTAGACTTCATGACCACTTACCATCAAGTGGGATTGTTGGCAAGCATTAACTTAAGTAAAATAAAATTCAGAACTCTTTTCTATTCAAAAAATTATTAACTGCTTTGAACTGAAACTTTACTAATCAGCAAAATGATATGTGTGTGTGTGTGTATGTGTGTATAATAACTTAAAGCTACTTTTAACCAGCTTTTTAGTTATATTAAGCTCTAACAAAAAATAAATATTACTGTGTTAATATGTTATAGTATGTTCTAAATATAGGAAAATCTCACAAATAAACATGCTATTTTTTTAAAGGAAATTACTACTTATAATATATCTCTACCAGAGCAATTTACAATGTCATGAAATGATCTGCCACTTACTGAAATGCTCACATTGTGGATTTATTAAAAGCAATTTAAAGTAATGATTATATCACTCACATTATTATTCTAAAGTTTCTATATAAAGAATTAAGCACTTCCTGTATTTTCTATTAATGTTTTATTAACATTGTCAGATGAAAATTGGTCATTTTATGAAATCACATCATTAACCACATCATAAAATATCATGTGTCCAGTAAGATAAACCTAATTCATAGTAAATTAAGCTTGCAGCATGTTGAAAATGTCATTGGATTGTAGTTTCGCCTATCTTTTATTCCAGGAGAAGCTGCAGCGTACATTGTGTCACAAGGTACAACTTTCCGTTGGGACACATGTGCACCTCATGCTGTGATAAAAGCCAAAGGTGGAGATGTACTGAGTTATTTAAAATTCAGACCTATTACATACAATGACTCTAAAAATCTTGATACACAAGAATATTGCAATTCGGAAGGTATCATTGCATTCACTAATCAGGATGTTTGTGATAAAATCAAACAAATACTTTACGAAAATTAACTTTACGGATATATTTCAATGATTTTTTAAAAGATTGTCTATTAGTAGGATTTTAAGTAACAAATTCTTTAAAATATTGTCATTCCTTATTGTTGTGTATGTACTCAATTATATTTCTTGAGATATTTTACTTACCAGATAAATAATGATCTCATTATGGTGTCCTATTAATACTTCTTTAGTTTGAATTATGCTAGTCATATTAAAGAGACAATTATATATAATGAGGTATGATTAAAATAATTATTGTTTACGAAACTCATTTTATTTCCTTATTTTGGGTCTTACTAAAACGAAATTTAACTCCTTAAACTTTTGCAAGATTCAATACTTCTACTTCGTTTTTTCTTCTTTTTCTTCTTATCTTTTTGCTTCTTTTTCTTTACTTTTGATTCTTTTTGCTGTAAATATAAATATATAATTTAAAAATTGAGACACAATTTTAAATCTATAACATATTCGGCAAATATATTTTATAGGTGTTAAAAACCTATTACTACTATTACTTTATTAATTCTACATTGAATAAAATTTACTCAACACATCATTATATCTTTATAAAGATACTCCTGACCACTACCCACTCCTCGCTTTTCCATCCTGTGTTGTTATTGTGCCATTTGGGTCAAGAAGGCTCGGCAGTATCGATCCCAAACCTCGGAAATTAACACCCGGAACACTGTCCCGCCAACCGGCGAAAAATCCCGCTATACGTCTGTTGTACCGGAGTGAAACACAACAGCCATATACGAGGGGATTTCCGTCCTTTGAGCCAGCCAAACAAACTACTTCAAACCTTGCGTGTTGTGCCGATGACCACTGGCAACAACGCACCCATCTTATCACATTTAGACAGTCAATGCAATAACCATGGGTTCTCGTAGAAAAAGGAATCATTTCCTCTTTCATTTAATGTGCATTTAATCGAGCAGCATAACCTTTCAAGTCACCCGTGGAGAAGAGTAGACTTGAGACTTGTCTGAGCACTCCTTAAAGCAGGTCTCCGAATGGGGTCGACTAAATGTAGTCCACTTTAAGCATCTTTAGATACCGTTACTCTTAAGATACTGTTCGTTCTCCGCTAAAAGAGCCCCATTTGTTATAGCGCCAAAGTTTCAAAATACCTCTCACCATTAATGAGAATATAGGGATGTTGGTGGTTGAGTTGTTGTTTGTGTTTTTTGCACAGAGTTCATTTGGAGAAAAAAGCTGATTCCGCTTGAAAGAGGGCGAAGCAGTACTTTACGCCAAAACGATGTTTGCTATATTTCTTTGCCAGAATTATGTATGTGCCCAAGTAAGGCCACATACATAATTCTGGTTCCTTTTTGCCCCGCACTTGCGGGTTATAAATGGGCTGAAGTATTCCTTCCTCGTTATAATATGTGATTCTTCAAAGTGTCACCATAGTTTTGAATCTATATATTGGAAGTATCTATCTTAAGTCTTTTTAATTAATTGTCAACTTATGATGTCCAACTCCTCAGGTTTAAGTTACAGTCTCCCTTTTCCATGTATATTATTTATAATTGCTTTCAAAGTATAATACATTCAATTTAAATATTTTAAATCATATCTTGCCTGTTTAATTGGTACATCAGGTTGAAATGCTTCAGCATCAGGAGCACAGCCTTTATTTCTAAGGGTTGCAGTGACTTCGTCAATTTTGCTCATGTCAGCATTTGGTGCACGATATTGCTCACAATGATCAACTCTCAACGTACGTCCAAGTATCTGGAAATTATATTGAACCTTTTATTAACTACCCCACAAATATTTGTCTCATAATGCATAAAAAAGATGGTAGGTTTTCACAAAACACAAGTTTATAAGCTATATTTTTTAAAGAATTATCATAACATAATTATTTCTATACTTCAAGGTGGAAAGGGCATAATCGACTCTCATGATAGTTTTGTTTAGAAGTTAATACTTTATCAATCTGTTATTTATTTTGAATAAACCAAAAATACAATTTTAATGTATTTTTTATTTTCAAAACCTAAACATTTTTATATTTACATATATGTATTATTAATAGTCTATGTAATTTTAATGCTTAATTTTATGATCTGACTGTATAAACATTACTATTGTAATATTCTAATATAATCGAAACACTGAACACAGAAATGTTAAGAATATATGTGTGGTTGCTATTTATCACATACAAATCAAACACATATTGTTATGTTATGAGCAATAAAACTGACTACCTTATCTTCAAAATATGTTTTATCTCATTAGAGTACAAAAAATTATAAAGGCTCACAAAAAGCATATAGGGTGCATTGGGTAATTCCGATAGAAATTTATATGAGATGAGCAGAGGTTTATGTTTCGGTTAATTATTCAAAGTTATTTATTTTATATTAGTTCTCATAATTATTTTACCTCTATTGATTCAATGGAACGATTTATTATTAATATTAATTAGAATCTTAAACACCTTATTGGGTTCTATTAATTAAAATTTTGAAATGCAAAGTAATATATTTTGGGTGTAGGGGATATTACGAACTACTTTGGTAATCTCGAAACTATTCTCTCTATGCTCTTTTTGCACTTTGACCGAAGGTTCAAATTTCTTTTTCAATCGTTATTACCCCCCGAATAAAATATCATCAATTTTGTTATTGGTATTCCTGATCTTATTTTTTGCAACATTGTTACTTCGGAATTACCCCCAAATAAATCTAAGGTTCTCAACATTTTAGTTAAGTATTTATATGAATGATAAAAACTAGGTAAAGATTTGCATGCAAGGAAACCGAGCGAAACGAAGAGAACTAATAAAGAATAGCAATGTGGCGTTCCCATATCCCTTGTTTCCAATATTTTCCCTTGGGGAATATACCCAGTTTCCAATATTCCCGGGAACGTTACCGGGAATATTCCCTACTTTCCCAGGTATGGCACAATGCTAACAAGGAGTACCTAGAGAGGTGACGTACATTCCACTCGACGAAAGACCTCCACTGCTGGATATAAGTCATACGTACGTATACCTATACAATATACGGAAAAATAAAAATACAATGAGTAATATGCAATGAAATTACTATAAAGTCGCGTAAAAATTCCCATTTAGGACGATGCTATGTAATACGTGTATATCTAATTAAGATAACCATTGTTTTACTCAGTTTGAGATCCAGTGGTAATTGGTAGAAAAATCTATGCGGGGTTATTACGAACCCTCTGGGACAATTCCGAAAAATAAAAAGTCCACAGTTATGATGTTGTGTTCTTGTCAAAAAGTCACAAAAAACGATAATCTAACATAAAAACGACCAAAACTTTAAATAACCTACCAGAATTTCGAGAAAAGTATGTTAGGGATATTACAAAACAACAAAATTGGGACGAAAAACACTTGTTTGAGGAAACCTGACACTGTGCAAGTGTTGTTGATACTACTGGCTCACGACAAATGACACGGGCAGGATAATTAAGATGGTGACTAGACCAATGTTTCCAATAAAAAAATACTGCTAACGATTGCTAGATATTTTGAATTATCGTAATATACCCATTCTCGGAATTACCCAATGCACCCTATATATAAGGTAGTCAATTTTATTGCTCATACATATTGTTTGATTATATATATAAGTCATATTCTATATAACATATATATAGGTTTATTAAATGTCAGGATGCTGTCACTGCAAAGACCATAATATAGTATGCCATTTCATTGTCAAATTAACTTTGGAATTATGCAACTGAGAACAATTATTTTAATGCCCCTTTATAGATAATACACTTGTATGCCAATACAGTAAAAAAAATGCAATTTGTTTTTTCATATGTGTAGGACCTTTCGTCCAGAAAAATCTGTATCGTCTGGTAAAGCCATTTATAAATAATAAGAAATAAAAATGGTGACCATTCAATTGGGAAGATCAGTCGATTCTTACATATGCGTTTTTTTGTCAATAAAATTAAGTATAATTCATGCCCTTGCGATGACCAATAATCACTAGGGCATGACAGACACATTGTATAAAATTGCTATCTACATAAAGTTCAAAGTATTTTAAATTTTTAAATTAAAGTTATCAATTAATTTTTTTTAATATTATAATGATTAAAAATGTATGCCACAATTTTTTAACAACAGGTAACAGTTATATGATGGCAATTGCCATGTAAATAAAAAAAATTCATCCTCAAATTTCCATAAAAGTTAAACCAATTTTTTGCATACAAAGTTGCCACCATATAAAATAATGGGAATGCAGTACTTCCCAAGGTGATGACAAAATCTGTGTGATGACAGAGACAACTAGCTCACTATTCTCTGATCATTTTCATAAACATAAATAAAGATGAAGAGTTTTGATACATGCATACAGATCTGTGTATGATTATAAATATATTATGGTTTTTACTGTTTCAACTGAGTTTAACTAATATTTATAATTAAAATACCATAAAACTTAAAGAAGCCATGGGTGATAGCTAGTTAGATATTAAATTTGTAATAAAACCATTATAAATTTGTATAATATTATGATTATTGTACTAGTCTCATTGTACTTTAAATACTTCATAACAGTTACCAAATTACCTTGATTCCATTCAAGTTATCTACAGCAAGTATAGTTGACCTTTGATCCTCATAACAAATAAAGGCAAATCCTCTAGATTTTCCGGTTGCTTTATCTCTTACTAAATTTATATTTACTATTTCACCATATCTGTAAGAATGCAAATGGAAGATTATTAGCACTCATAATATCAGGAAATGTATATAAATAAATAATAATGTGCATAAGAATACCATAGAATAGATAAACAGCAATGCATATGTGTATTTAATTAAGATATGATAATAATAAACATAAATTGTGTTACATCAATTTTTACTACAATGGTTAATATATAGGTAAAATTGTCAATAAAATACATGCTTTTATTCAAATTTTCAATCATTATGTCACAGATTCAAACGTTCAATTTATGATTAATATACATTCTATTTTAAAAACAACATTCAATTTACTCCAAGTAATAACTTTCATTATAATAACTCATAATTTACCAAAGCACCTTTCATTTATACTAAACGACAGAATTGATTATCATGGAATGAAAGTTTACACTTATGAGTTTATACAATATTTATTCTACATATTGATTATATGGACAATGCTATCATGTTAGAAAAATTTCACTTAAAATTTAGACCTATACCCTCCTGAAAGTCAATCATAGTAATCTGATAAATGAATTGAATATATAAAAATTAATATCATCTGTATCATTTAGCATCTAAGCTTTGCTTTATTTTAAACTAAATTGCTTTGTAATTCTTTTTCTCTTCTCAAATAATTTCAACTATTTAATCTCATATAAAGTCCCCCCAATTTTATTCAGTAACTGTGCATTAAATGCATCAATATTGATTTTTTTCTGTGATTGAGTTAGTAAGACATCTCTTTGTAAACTGTAAATTGTATACTTACTGAGAAAACACACAGATAACATCTCCTTCGGTAAGGTCGTAAGGCATGCCACCCACAAATATCCAAGCACTATCTTTATATTGATCATGCCAGGAACTCTTTGAATCACCTAATAACTCCCTTTCACTTAGTTTCAAAACATTTTTCACATTTCTACAAAATAAATAATTCAACAATCGGTGATCTCTTAACATTTATTCGATCAATGATTAAAGTGAAATATATATTTATAATAATTTATTATCATTATGAACGAATGACTAATATCGATAAATAATAATTAAATACTTACGTCATGGGATTCATCGTACTTCCTTTATTTTTTCTTCTAAATTCCAGTTACTTCCACATTGCTTTTAATGATACAGAAATTAACGTCCAATTTGTAGCTTATTAAACGTTTATTTCTTTGTAACAGATATGAATTGTCCTAATATCTCCCAATGACTCTGCATCTCTAATATTTATACGTAAATGAGGCCAGAGGTTTAAAAATCGGCTAAAAAACTTGATAGAAACATAATGAAATAAACTACGAACATATTTTTTTAATAATTTTCTATTTATTTCCTACAATTGTAAACAATTTTATGTAACACCGAATGACATGTAAAGTTAAAACTGAACGATAAAATGACAAATTATAACCATAGAGCTTTTATTAAGCAGTTCTATAATGTTTAATTAGAGTAGTCAATTTGCCCGGTTTGAAAGTTCTTACTGTTGAACGTAAACTAATATATGAGCATTTTTAAATCAAATAGTTTATTTACTTTTCATAAATAGTGGTATACTTACAGACTAAAAATTAAGTCGAAATATGTGAAAAATCCCTATTTGTTTTTTTTGGGCGTCATTTACATACATATGAAACATTTTATTTTAGTCCAAATCTCTTCACATCATAGTGCATGCAGAATCGAGCAAATATGGAAAACGTCGTCTTCACGACATTGCATGAGGAGGCCTGTACTCATAGAGATGTATGGCCTAAATTTATCTATGAACATATATATAAATAAATATTTATAATCGTAATGGATAAATTGCTATAATCGAAACTTTGCACTACCGATTCATAGCTCAAGTACAAAAATGAAGAATGTATAAAAAGAAGATGTTTGTTACAAAATCTTCACTGATTTTGTTGAGAATTTTTGTTTTTACCTTCTAATTTCCTGGCGGACAACGCATCAATGATACCATTGGTTTTGCTAATGTCCATGGGCGACGGCAACCACTTACCATCAGGTGGCTCGTCTGCTCGTTTGTCGGCTATTAATAAAAAAAAAATGTCAGGGTAGCGTAAGTGTCTACAATATCGAGTTGAATCCAGGCTTGTGTTGCCATTTTAATTAAATAATACCATGCTAATTCTAGTAACTTCTCTTTACTTCGCTTCGTCTATGCTAAACTTAACCTAACTGGACGGGATTATTTATATTGCTATATCTTTTTTATTTGAAAACTGATCGAAATAAAACAAAACGTGATTAAAAGGTACTAAAGAAAATAATAATGATAATACTTGTTGATGTTAATTAATTCTTTGATGTAAATCGATATGACTTATTGCCCTCGGAAATGAACTAATCAACAAATTTTGTAGGTATAGATTCTTCATTATCAAAATGTCAGTGATTTCGTAGAACGAAATGTTGCCCTTATAATATCTACAGTAAACTTTGTGAGGAACCTTTCCTATCTGGTTCAACATTCGAATCCATTTTTCTTTTTGAACTGTATTTACAAGAAACCTTGAAGTAGTAAAATTAGTCAATAAATATGATATCACATTCGCTGGATATTGTCATATCATAATATTAACAGATATAAAATCCGCCAAATTTTATCAATCTAAGGAGCTAATACTATTCAAAAGCTAAAGATGCACCTTTATAAAAGTCTAATCTACTTCCTGTCCAATGTGTTCACCAGTTGTAACGGAAACTAAAAAAGCAAAATATGAACACATCTAGGTAAAACAAAAAATATTTATTTATACCTACTTAAAAATTATCCACTTATCGATAGATTTTGTGCAAACCCTACACGAAATGGTATTATTTTCACGTACACAATATCTTTTTATCTTACACATAATTATAAAAAATAAGTTATTATTTATAAAATGGAATATTTACAGCATGTTATTAAACTTAATTTTAACTTCTTGAACTTCTATGAAAATAAGAATCGTGAAAGTAATATTGAACTATCGGTACTTAACTGTGGAATGTCTCTTTGTTTGGGTTATTGTTATAAGTAACTATGCAGTCTAACAGAGAACACGACATCATCTTGTTAACTGTTTTTTGCTCGATAAAATACAATAAGATTGAAAAGAAATTAATAAAATAACAAAGAGCTATTTTTTGACACGAGACTAATGGAGAGTAAATAGTTTGAAAACAGTCCTACGGTCAATTTTCTTGCGTCTTTTTCTCGAAAAGTAGGTTTTTCCGTAAAGCTTGAAATCTCACTCGCACTCTGTTAATATACGCTATAGTATAATTTTTTTCTCCGTGCAGTTTGCGTCATAAAACGTCGGAGCGGTGAAGCGAATATTTTGCTCTCTCTCCCACTCACGGGCCTTAAGGGCGGGCATAGTGATGCGCATTATTGTTGTCGATAAGCGTTATCGATAGTGTATTTAGTTTTGTCATTATGTGGGATTGTGATAGAAATGAAAGAAAAATAGATAAAACAACGTATTTATTACAATAAGAATAATAATGATTTAAAATAAATTATATTAAAAAAAATATTAATACTTATATCTAAGTTTAAATTGAACATCAAAAAAGATAATAATGATAATAACTTATATCGAAAATTAAATCTAAAAGTATTTACATTAAAATTCTACACCAGAGTCATCGTCATCCACATGAATTACGAATTCTTCTGCCAGATGAGATTTCTTCAAGTCTTAATCTTGGAGTTTTTCTACATGCTTCACACAATCTTCCCAGTTCTGTTGCGAATATATGTAGTTGGATACATGTACTAAATTAGCATTTCATTAATTTACAGGTATTAGGTGGGGGTAATGATGAAAAACAAATTACATGACAAATGACAAATAATCATCATAACATAACAATATCGCAGCACTCTTTGTATACCGCACGCCGCCGTGCACCTGCCTTTTCGATGACTCATTTGTTTTTATTGATAATGGCGTTGCGCCCGCGCAACATGCTCACCGACCTAGCCGGCTTATTTTTTATGATCCAAATTGCACGGAGAAAAAAATTATACTATATTATACTTTATGAATAAACCAAATGTCATGAACGCGAATGATGTTGACATCTGTATGTGATTGACATTGACATTATTGTTTGAAGTTGCTGTTTGTATGCAAAACAAATTAAATAAAATTTATTCTAGAAAACTAAGCGTTTTGTGAAGTATTGTTTCGACATCACAATTTTGTAACAAAAGGATGACGACGCCTACTCCCGATACTCCAGAGCAGTATGACCAGGCAACTCGATAGTCTATGAATTAATCTTCGTTATTTTATTTTTACATTATTGCACAAGGCACACAATTTCATTATACATTTAACTAATGAAATTAACCTTTTCAGTTTGATGATGAGGATTCGGAGCAACAGCTTGGTGCTACAGGTTCAGGTCGTAAAAGACTTTTCAGTAAAGAATTAAGATGTATGATGTATGGCTTCGGGGATGACCAAAATCCTTATACCGAGAGCGTTGATTTCTTGGAAGATCTTGTCATCGAATTTATCACGGAAACTACACACAAGTAATTTTCAAGTTATTGTGTTTTAAATAGATAGTATGTATGTTGTATACTTGTGAGGGATTGTAAATTGATGCATTCACTAAATTATTTTGAATCAAATTGCAACTAAATATAACTGTTGTACTAAGTTACTGATATAAAATATGCAACATAAAATTTCATACTACTCAGTAGAGAATAAGTTTTTAAACTCAGTGAAGATAGACACATGTATTTTAATTTTCTCTGAAGTTTATGAAAGTGCAATATTTCTTCTTGATATGGTAATAGTAATAAATACATTCAGTCCATTTTTGGTTTTGGACTCTGCACTATAGGTATAGCTAATTATAGAATTAGCCGTAAACAGGAGTATAGAAAAATTACAATCAGTTATGGACTTATTGCATCTCTTGAATGAAACAATGCTTGAAGTCTGTAGGGACATAAAAAATGTTATTACTGTTATATTTACATTTTTAGGGCAATGGAAGTTGGAAGGACAGGTAGAGTGCAAGTGGAAGACATTATTTTCTTAGTTCGCAAGGATCCCCGTAAATATGCCCGTGTTAAAGATCTACTAACGATGAATGAGGAACTCAAAAAAGCTAGAAAAGCCTTTGATGAAGTTAAATATGTTGGTGAGTTCTATTGCGTGCCTTATTGCAAGATTTAAATGATTTGATTGCAATGCCTACTGACAATAAGACTAGAAAATTGTTGTTCATATCGCCATTATTATACTAATCTGTCAATTTATAAACCTATTATACAAAACCAAAAATGTTTTAGAATGCACTATAAATATAAATTTGATTTATACTAGCAATGATAATGACAAGGAACTAGATTTCAGTATTATACCCTGGAAGTTAATATCTTCACATTTTATTTCCTTTCATTGTATTCATGTTATTGATGCCATTATTTACTTATAGAAGGTCAACAATAACATAGGTGATCAAACAAGAACGTCATGCTTCTAAGACTGATGCAAGTAACAGAATTTCATATTGACATTTGCTTCTGTGTCTGCACTATGTACCCCACTACTAAATCAATGAATGAGCTTAATGTTTTAAATCATTTATGTTCAACCGAACTAACCTTTCAGTGTTAAATAGGCTTATTACACAAGTTGTTTTTCAATACTTTTTTCCGACTGAAAATTGCTTGTGTAAGCTTTACTATTAACAAAATTAACATCACAGTAACTACAGTTAATGTTGTGTTAACCCAAATTGTATGTTTCTAAAATTAACAAATTATGATATGCAATTACAACCACATTTTTTAAATCTAAATCATACACTCAAATAATGTATGTGGGAAATCAAAATATGTAATAATAAAGATAGGAATTATGATGAATGTTAAGGATGAACATTAACAATGTCCATGTCCAAGTGTTTCAAGAGCCCATACATAATAACATGGTCAGCATAGCACCGTTAGATTGCTAATATTATTTTGGGTACACCTAATTATTAGTTCTCTATATGAGCTGGGTTTGACCAAACTCTATGCACATTAATTCAGGGTCACTATTTTCAATATTATGTCATAGAGTTGCAATGATTTTAACATAAGATTACTTATTTTTCAGAATAAATCATGGATTTTACTAAGCTCTTCATAATAAGTAAGTACCTATAGAATACTCAGTAATTTAATGTTGTCAGTCAATTTGTACTTGACTAGTGTGGTAGATTATGCTCCTCTTATTGCGAGAAGAGATCTAGGTAAAACAGTGGAACAGTCAAGTTAAAATAATATTGATAATGATGACAAATTTTCAAAAATGATTTAACAACCTCGTAGCCCGTTTGGTAGTGATCCTGCTTGGCAATCTAGAGTAATTCTGTGATCTACAGCAGACTGTTAAAATTTAAAATTTGAAGCTTGACTGAGGAGGCATGTGGAGCTATTACAGCCTCCTTCAAGACTAATTGTAAAAAATGGTTGAGGATTTGGTGGTGTGTGTGTGATCATGTATATTAATATATTAATATTTTACTATCTTCATTTAACAGTTGTCCTTTTCTGATTCAGTTGCATAAATTATATTACATACATAATTTTTCAAATTTCCCTAATTTGATTTATTTTTATACAGTTAACTTTTCAAACAAGTAATATTAGTAAAATGTTTATTGCAGTTTACATTTTCTTTTCAGATTATTATTGCCCAGAATATGAATGTAGAAGTCTGTTGGAAAACATTCCTTATCCATTGATAAACTGCAATAACTGTTAAGCCATAAAATTTGTAAATATAGATATAATTTGAATAATAAAAATCTTTTTTTTACAAACTACTGCAATTATTTTTATGTTTAGTTTTTAAGAAAAAATAACGGAATTCAATGATAATAATTTATTTGTGCAGTTACAAACATTACAATATGTAACAAATGATACAAGCTACTTCACACATACAAAACTTATATAAGCATTATTAGGAAACAATTCGTAAATACTCAAACCTTCACTATAAAAGGCATTAAAGTACAAATAAACAATGAATAATTATTAAAATAGTTCATCAGTCAATAACAAAATCAAGAAAAATCTACAACTGAAATGTACATCCAACATTATGAATTGAAAATACGATTATGACATTTGACAAAAGATGTGCGAATGTAATTACCTAATATTGAAGTAATAACTAATGTTGTAAATAAATATTGTTCACACTAAATTTCAGGTGACTAGACCTGTATGTAAATATGTCAACAATTTTACTTTGGTTTACAACGAATTTCACAACAAACACATGTTTCCAACAAACTTATATCTAACACAGGCCACCTCTGGCAGTGTAACAGTGTATAAAATATATCCTATATTTTATAATTACGCCTGGCAAAGCAATAGATCTCTCAATAAATAACATGATAAATTGTATAAGACACTGACATAATAAATATGTCATTTAAATTAACTTCTTGTATAATGACACATATTTCTTCTATGAAGACTGTTTTTTAAACTTTGGTAACTTTTCACAGGATGACATAGAAAATTAGTACCTGCAGTTCGATGCTCCTCTTGTTTTGTATTTTACTACAGTTCCTAGGTTTTTTCACTGAAACTTCTTAATCATTATGTAACTAATTTTAATACGAAATTGAAAAATCACAAATATATATCATGCACAAGTATAAACGCCATCTCAGTGAACACAATCTGGATTGGATTCGCTACATCTTTTTTAAGTAGAGGTACAATTAAATATAAGGTAAGAAAATCCTTCAAAAAATTTTATCAAATTCGAAAATACGGAAGACTACTAGATTACTAGAGCCTAAGCTTTAAGATACTAAGCTAGGAAAATTGATTGTATAATAGACGCAGTCGGCAAAAAGCAAACTAGAGTAGATTTACATAAGCTATACCTAACTACAAAAACCTTAAAAATTCAATATATTTTGTTGCAAAATTTTCTAGAAAATCGAGTGAAAGTAATTATTATCTACTAAAATCTCGTGTAAAATTGATAACACTAACTACAGAAAATTCACTCTATAAATATTCTAACATCTAAATAGCAAGGCAAGTTGACCTGTACTGTAATCTAATCGTTTCTAAAACGAATTATTTTTTTCTAAGTAACAAGATTCAATAAACATATCTAGTACCGATATTACTATACGCTAAGTATCTGAATAATATCAATTCTATTACGGTTAATTTGTTATTCTTAAATAATTTTCTAAAATACGCAACCGTTCGTAATTTATATATTATTAGTTATATTTATTGCCTTGGTCCGTAAATATAATCACTACGAGCAAAAGTGAAGTAAATATAATGTAGTAAATAACTAAAATAATTATTAATTCTCGGCGGCTTTACATATATTCGGGCGGGAAAGTTGAAATCAAACACTGGAGATTTATTGAATACATACATCTCTTCGGTATAATAAATGCCACGATTTTGCATCAACCAACAACTTATTGACAACTTTTGGAATGTTATAAAATTTCATCGAAATTATCAACATCCAGTGGGTCAACGTCGTAGAATACGGTCGTTAGTTACCTCTTTCATTTCAAGAGATGTTACGATAAAGAATTTCTTTACAGTGTAATAGTGATTTTTCACAATGGACATATGCTAATTATTGTGTTAGGCCATCCATAAATGATATCTATTATAATCGGCAGATTCGGCCTACATCAACGATCGCCTGTCAGTAACTCCAATCTTAGCGGTCGGTTCGGAATATTGACAACCCGAATATATGTGATAGCACTGTTAATAAAGAAAATAACGTATGTCGTCTAACAATGCCTAAGATCTGTTGCAGGTGTTCGTTGTCCGCATGTCGATGACGGCGGTAGGACGTGTTTAATCAGCTGGCGGGTCCATATCACCGATGATGGCCTTCATGACAGCGGCGGCTGCGAGAGCTGCATGCGCTTGCCACTCCTTGCCGCGCGTGCCGTCGCGGTAGTCCGCTATGCCTAGATAGAATACACGTTATCGATACTAAAACTACGCACAGTAAAGGCCAATATTTCTTAGGTGGTAGGACTTTTGTGCATAACTTTATAGACTGTTCGCGAGTACTGTTTACCTATCGATTTATTTATTACTTTATTGTACTAACCTTAGAAATGGGGGTACGATGGACGGATTTAGTACTAAATGGCATTACTATAGATGCCAACTAAAATGCTAAGTATTCGTAGTAGTAGTTTAAGTTTTAAGAGAAGACGTAAACTTATTTGACTTTTGACATATATGTTTTAGTGTGCCGTCCGCCACCGGAATCCTTTACTTGGAGCAATAGGATGTTGTCACAAATAGACCATTGAATTCTCATCGCATTTAATACATATTCGAAATCTGACTTTGATTAAAATGGTTTTTATTTTAAATCAAGAACATATCTCTGGTACACTATCACACCACAAAATAGCGAGAGTACAGAAGTTAAACTGTATACATTTGATTTAACTAAATTATGTACGTTACATAGTTCATTACACATCGCTCAAGAACACGAAATCTCAGAACACGCTAGATCAAACGTTCTGCAACGATTTTCATTTCGACGGTAAAAAAGTTGTATTATAATAGGTATTAGAATAATAGTTGAATGACACATTGTTGAATTATTTTATTCTGTTCTTTCTGTTGCACTCTTTATAGTCAATCAATAAAACTATAAATAAGTGCCACAATTTCAATACATGTAACCCCAATTATATTATGTACAATGTGTAAGTTTTTATTTTTCGGTATCACACTGGTTTGCATAAAACACTAAGTGCATTCAGGAAGACCTCAACTTCTGTACTCTCGATGTTTTGTGACCGGACGAACCACGTGATGGGGAGCGGCCACCGTCACAAAAAGTTTAAAAATATTCATGAGTACGCTGTGTGACAAGAGTAAATACATCGTAAGAAAAAAATATAATGAATTGTTAGAATAGCATGTAAATTCTAACCTCGAATGGACACGAAGCAGTCCTTGCGATTGCCAACGACGCTATCGAGCACGGCGTCAAGTTCGCAGTCGTAGGCCTTCGCTCTCACGTGCGCTGCGAACGCGGCTCGGGCTTCGCC
>PDGT01000007.1:1087197-1139848 GCA_003671415.1 Megathymus violae | reverse complement strand
CCCGCCACTGGCGCACAATGCACGCGCATCCCCACCGACCTAAACACGTAACGGCCATTGGATGAATATGAATCTCCACGAATCAATCACGGAAACTCTATACCTTTTACAATTGTTTTTGTCCATTTACGCGTCGCGTGGAATCTAACAAGATTTATATGCATGTAGAGGTTGTAATAGGTAGGAATTACACATACCTTGAAACTAAATTTAAAAAAAGGAGAAATCTTTCGAAAATACCTCTTAAACCGATAATAGAAAGCAACAACCTATTGTGATCAATTACAGCAAATCTATACTTGTAATAAAGCTATATAAATGTGTGGAATATACATGAATATATAAATATTTATTCAAAATTTAAATATCCTCAGGTCACCGTTATAGAGGCCAAAAATTTATTTTGTGAAATTGTGTGTCCGTCTAGTGCACGACACTGACACGGTCACATGCCGCTTGCCAGATATTGCACAGCAGCGGGACAATTATGAATTGTGGAACAATTAAAAAATTCCGACCGCGGTCGACCGAGATACATATTTCGAAATATTCCAGGCTATCACACCTACCTTCAACACCGACAATGAAATAAGTATTTTGTTATTCTTCTGCGACCATGAGCAATAAGTACCCATTAATAGATTTATTACCCATGTGACCCTTTGGGGACTTGAATCGAATTCGATTATCAAGGGCAAGTAACAAATAAACTTGATGTTTATCTATTTTTATTCCTTACTAGCTGCCTGCCCCGACCTTGTACGAGTTGAACATTTACATATGTACATATGTATATGTGTATGTGTGTGTGTTCGTATGTATGTGTGTATAATAAAAAAATATTAAACACATACCTACATATAGGAAGAGATAAAATGTTTTTATCTTTTCGTATTACTTCCTTTTCATTTAGATGTCCACAATTTCGACTTGATTAATTTTAAATTAATAATCGAAATTTTATTAATTTTTAATCTTTTTGATATGATATGAAGTTAACAAAATTATCTTTTAAATGAGTCACACACACAGACCCCAGTTCATAGTTCATTGCGTAGAAATTGTAAAAATAGTCTTGACCAACCCGCGATAAAGTGATTTCAATTAATTACTCTCGAGTGTAGATAAATTTTATTATATATTGTCTTAAAAGATTGGCAGTTGAGTCGATGGGCTGGGTGGCTGCTATGGAAAAACTCTTATTCTTTACAAAATAATGTCGGTCAATAAGTAGTTTCCCATCTGGATACTCAATTAGGGATCGAAAAGGGGTCACAATGCAACTAAAAGTTTTTCAACGTAACTTATGGGAATTCCAGTCTTTTCTTTTCGATTTCCAAACACTATCGAAATGAAATACCTCCGCCACTTGTGGTCGCCATTTATTTAAAAAAAATTTCAATTTGATTTTCCACCGAGTATAAAAATTATCTCATGTGGGATTTGGCGATGCCGTCTAACGGATACGTATAAGAATACTTTAAGGGCAACCCGTAGATGCTTATGGGATCTAAATGTACGGCGATTGCAGCGTAGAGATATTAATTATGTAGGTACTTGTTTTTGAAAATAAAAGGCTTTTGGCCAATTATAGTGGCGCCAGTCCGTTAACACCTTAACAAGTACATGAGTAGTTATACTTATACTTACTCAACACAAACTATGATTCAGACAAATATAGTAATTAAAAAAAATGCTTTAATATCCTTAATGTCATGGCACGTGATACTGCATTAATTTTATAACTAACTAGAGTACATTGACATTTGATGAAATCAACCCTAGAACGATGACTTGTATTGTTCGTGGGGATCCCCACAGACCCCACGTTAAACCGTGAACTAATATATTACTAAAGGTCCAATGACACCTTTACAATACCGTTTATAGGTCGTTTTGTTAATTTGCGCATAAATATTGTTTATATAAATTAATCGTGTACAGGTTAATAAGCAGAATAAAAAATAAGTGACTCAACGGCGCTACACGAGTCATAAACGGCTTCAAATAGTACTGAACAGTTTTATTATTATGAATTGACACCCTACCTTTCCGGATAGTCTTATGACTATAACACCTTATGGTGTTGGGATTTTCTACAACACTCATTTACATTAATCACAACTCGCTCACTACGACAAATGAAGCGTATACCAACAATTTTATATATTTTAACTATGTACAAAAAATACAATTATTAATTTAAAATACTACACCAAAACCGTGCACGTACAAAAATGTACTAAATTATTAACTTTTAAAATAATTCAGGTATTCTGTAAATACACTTATGTACGTCATTTTTTGCTTCTACTACCGTTTCGTAAAGGTACGTTAACACTGAGGAGAAGAAACGGCGAAAGACACTCGTCAGCACATATTTTAAAACAAAACATGGCGATTATAAAGTAAGTTTAAATCTGCGAGGAACTGGTTTGGACACTATTATATTCTTCTGACATCAGTGCTATTTATGTACATATATCCTACTGTATAGTTACTTTTGTTCCCCGAGCGGCGTTGGGTGCGACACTTCTATGAAAGCGCCGTCCCCCACGTCGACGCACAGGCGGTCGGTGGCGCCCTCTAGCACCCCCCAGCGACCGGGTACTGCACGCAAGCGCTCCAACCCTGACAATGTAATTTTAAATGGATTACACTTTACACATATCTTAGGTATCTGATTATCAAAACATCCAATAATTCTAAATACGTTCATATACGACTGACGACACTACTATTATTTTTTAACTGTCACCTGATTTCTCACTTATAGATCATTGGATTAGAATAACAGATAAATAAATGCCGTAAGTGTCACACAGATCACAAACAGTTATGAATATTAAATTTTAGTTTAATTTTTTTTATTGTTTTCATTTTATAGAAAACAATAACGATTACATATTTTATTTTGTTACTTTACATTCAGTCAAAACAAAAATGTCGGGTCGGCAAAACCGACAAGGATTGGCGTTCATGAGTACTATCAGTACAGGACGCGGGTCTCTGTGCGTATCACAGGTTTTCTTAACCTATGATCAAGCTGAGTGTTGGGAGTTTTTATACCGCCAGAAGGCATTTAATTAATGATTGTCATGCAGTGACTTTTCTCCGCAATTTTTTATTAGGCCTTGCAATAAATGAATCCGTACGGGAAATAAATCTGTTAGACACACATATTTTGTACATACAAAACTATGGGACGACAGAGTACTAAAACAACTAAGTAACCGTATTGTTTTGCTATCCTCTTTGCATTCGAGAGAAATCGAATGGACGGTGAGTGAATTCTTTATTATTAGTGTTTCAGTACGCGTCTGAAAATACACGTAAGATATTTTGTGGTTATTTGATATTATGTGGCGTTATAAAGCGGGACCAAACACTGAGTGAATTTAACATGAATAATCCTTATAATGTGTTTACAACGGCAGAGTCCAATAACAGTTGAAACACACAATTATGTAATATGATATTTTTTTAAGTTCTGATTAACTTGTATTTTTTTGGGTTGCACATATCCGCACATAATTGTTATACTGTGCAATAAAAGTTTCATAAATTACACAATATCGCATCTTACAACGTAGTCAAAGTTGTGGAGTTTAATATCCTTTCTTGTAAGATTTATGTACTTTATTCTCAATACAATACTCGTTCATACAAAAATATATGACGTCCGTGACAACATAAATTTCACATAATAATAATACTCTCAGTAACTTACCCTTACTTACTTAGGTAAGGCAAATACCAAAAAACAAACAACAAACGTACCTGTACAAAAGTACCTGGTATTATCAGGAGCTAATGTTCGGCAATAACAGGAATGTAATGACTCACTGTATTGTTGATAACTACATTCTTTCTTTACAAATAAGCTTTACAGTGACTTAATGGCTCAGACCAAAAAAATCGTCCTTACTTATGAAATTGCTATTCAATATCGATTATAAAAGTTATTTTTTAATATGATGCAATATCACATTAATAAGCAATTTCAAAACAGCGATAAATATTTTAAAAATACGAAATAATACTAATATTATAAAGAGAGTGCAAATTTTGGGAGTTCGGATGCGGAGGGTAATCTCAGGAATCACGCCACCAATTTGGAAAAAAAAATGATAATTTGTCGGTACATGATTACGGATGGACATAAGCGATATATATAAGCTATATAATATATATATATATTATATAGCTTATATTATTATATAATTGTTCAACCCGAATAAAGTCGGGGAGGGCTGCTAATTTGAAATAAAATTAAACGAACGCTATATATTTCAGTTCAAATTATGAAGAAACGAGTATTTCATAAATTATAACCTTATTTATTGACTTACCTTCATTAACATAAGTGTTCCACGGCGCTTGTGTATTTGTGAGTCGAATCGCGATCTCTTGCAGCAGGAAATTAACCGGTTTGTATGGCTTCACTTCATAGTCCCAACCGCCCTTGTCGTTGCGTTCTGCCTTCTCGCAAAATATGTACACGTATCTGAGAAACAGGTATTTTACATATTTATCACGTCATCCTGTAATTGTTGTTCATATTGTTCTGGTCATAAATTGAGGTCATATACATTTCTAAAATATGATTTAAAGGTGATGGTGAATAGCTACCCTAGGATTTGGTCATGCACCTAACTGACGACTTATCTATAAGTATTGTTTTCAATTGCGCAAAAAATTATGAAGCATTTTTTTCTGAATTCAGAATTTTATTTCTGGATAAATTTAATTATTTGTCAGACGTCGATCATTGAATGTGTAAGGAACACAAGAATATTATTGACGATGTTTTATCATCATTGTTAGAAACACATTCCTTTATTGGTCGCTTTAACATAAACAATTAATTATCTTTACAGCTTCAAATTGTGATATACTTACTTACTGTGAAATACTTGATTATGATATTACGACCAATACATTTACGTCATAACATTAAGTAGTACATACAATAAAGAGTATTTATCTATAAGGATATATGAATATGCCTAAATCGAATATTACAAAACGTCCTACGGGATATATATATGGAAATACTCTGTTGACGTGAAGAATTATGAGAATCGTGCTCATATTTTCTTATCCAACATTGAGAGAAATATATATCGTTACAGGGTATTCCTGTAAAATATGCATGAATCGTGACGTCTGCTCTGACGTCAGTAACGGACTGAACCGAGAGTTCAACCGCAATAATTCCGAACAGATAGGCTTAATTAGGACACTTGAACAGAATGCACGAGGTCACGAGTAGGAGGCAAACAAAATATGACATACACCTGTACATCACATTAAATAGCACGTACAAGATAGTGGATTCAAAAGTGATCTGCAATAAACATTTATTTCCCCGTGTAGCTCGATAACAAGAATATGCATTACGTAGACAAGGTACAATAATGCATAATGCAACTGCATAAAAGAATTACATTTATTTCAACCTTGAAAAATAGCTTCAGTAATAAATAATTCTACTACTCATTAAAGACTGGAGCTAACAGCATATTTCTATTAAATATAATCGCGATTACGGATTATTTTATAGCTTCTCGTTAATATATATCTCTAATGAGTATTAAACGCAGAGACTACGAAAATTTGCAGTACTTTGTGATGTTTATAAATAAGTGCATTGTGATAGTAATAGCGAGAGAATTTAGTTAGGATCGTGGGAAAACAAAACAATACAAGGCAAACATTTTGTTTCTTGTCGATACCGCATGATTTGGCTCCATTCATCATAGATGATATTCTATAATTCTCTAGTTTTTACACTCTGTTAAATGGATCTGCAATTTCATTTTACATCAAGGACAATTTTCGTTGTCCTAGCTCAATCCATGATAACTTTCTTCTTTTAAGAATCTTAAATTGAATATTTACTATTGAATGCCTATTTACTACTCATTTAGATCACATGCATCAATACTAGGGAATGCCTTGCTACTAGAAATACGGAGTGTTTCAAATGACTTGCCCGAGGGCATCATTCAATGCCACCTTATAATAAATAGGGATATGAGCTTGTATGATTTTGTTGCAATTGAATTCATTAAAATTGTTATTTGACATTTCGATTAAAAATATTTATTTTTAACACTATTTATAAATAATATTATTGTTGCCGCCATCCACATGTACTAACTATCGAAGTGGATTGGTCGAAAGAAAATGCCATAGGCATTAAGTCCGCCCTTATTGAAACTGCAGGATTTTACTTTGAATCATCATAATATCTATAAAATTGTTGGCTACAGATACAGATAAAGAGCAGACGTGCCCGAACACTAAGCATTCTAGCTCAGGTTTTTGCATAAGACATGTGTAGGTGTATTGTTAATAACAAATCTTAGCTGCCACCTCTAATTAAATTGACCATAAACGATGTTAAATATCTCGATTAATTTATTACTTCTCAGGCAAGTCAGGCGCCGGCGTAGACACGACGACGTCGCCAAGTCGCACGTGTCTAGAGTAGTCGGTATAATGCGGTACTCCACCGCCCACACCCACCAAGAATACGTACTCCACCTATTGACGAACCAAAGTTGAAATAAATTACCGTACAGTACCATATCATTATTATTAGGTCTCGGCTATATTCGCTTTTCTTCGTGTTTTTAATCGTCAAATTGGATGTGTGTGTCGCCGAATTCAAGATCTCACAACTCATAAATCTTCCGATGGTAGGTACTGAATCACATCAAAAAAAAAATCAAGCAATATAACCATGTAGTCATAACAATACACGGACAGGAATCGAATCATTGGCAAACAAGTTGTCGCTGTTAGCAACAGTTTTGTCATACATTTCCACATTTACCAATACAGTTTACCAAATTATTTCTAACTTGATCTACAGGTAAGAATATAGAATTTAAAAATAAACTACAGATAAAAATCACATTATATATCTCAACAAAGCGATATTAAATATCATTTTTATTACAGTCTATTCCAATCGCCTTTCTTAATTATAGTATGGCAGTACGATATAGGTAACATATGTTGGAATTACAGTTATTTCAAGCCACGAACAGACCGAGATGTAGCCAAGGGCATGCTAAATAAATTCACGTCTGCTGGCTAAATCGGTTTACAGCCACTTGGAATTTTTACAATCAATAAGTTACACGATATTTCATACTTACTACTATTACGCATAGTTTGTCTTAAATTTACAAGCAAACAGAAGCAAACAGAAGTTTTGCAATTGATAAAACACACGTAACTTCAGGCCGGCATTGACATTCCTAATATAATCATATCAGATGAGTCAGATTCTGTCTTTGGCAGTAGAATTGTAATAAGTCAATATTCCCATGGATATTTATGTCTCAATAACATGGCGCATACTAAATGAGCGCTGATATTTGATAGATAGAATTAAAAATATAATATGGTTTGAAAACATGTTATTTTCGGCGAAATTTTAGTAACGAATGCAAAAATTGTGAGTATCGGTAATAGTTAAAATCGGAACACCTTTGGATTGCTCCAGGAACTATAGGAATTGGTCAATACAACAAACAATTGTTCACACTAAGGGTATTATGGATATGACATTTCGGAATTGAATACGGATACGGATATATGAATATTCTACCGGTGTCGGTTACGGTTACGGATACGATATTATTTCGATTATGCGATTGTTTCATATAATTTCAGTTACGGATATTAGATTAGGACTTGGAAAAAAATAAGTATTCACAAGATAACACTTAAGACTTTAATTCTAAGTATTATTTACTAAATTAAATAATAAAAAGTGTCTAAACATGAGAGCGACGGGGCGCGGCCGGGGAAAATCTGTATAACGTGTTTCATTTATACTCTACGGCTATCCGAAATTATCTGAAACTTTTTTATCGGATTCGATTACGATTTCAGATTTACACATTTACACATTCCTTCCGGACGTTACCTGACAGCATAGATTATTTGGACTAACTACAAAAACAATTATCAAAAACCACACCGAAACCATTAACTTTCCTATCTGTGTGAAAATCTTCGATCAATAAACAACGTAGAGGTTGAAATTTTATTTGAAGATAAAATATAACACACCAGCAGGTTTTTAAGTAGATATGTATGCTTATGGTTACTGTGCCAGAGAAATAGTAAGCGGACATATCCATAGATAATTTTAGTATGACCTTCATATGTCACAGGTTACGTAAATCAGACGAATAAAATTGTGACTGCCAGTTCAATTAGTAATAGCATTCGAGCAGACAATTTTTTTTTGCAAATTTATGGACCTGCTATTATATTTTACAATCGAGAGATTAAACATTTTTCTGTGTCTTACCTTTTGGAAAATTCCCAATAATCTTGTTGTTGTGTTGCCAGCAGCCGTCATCGCCTCTCTGGTCCGTCCCACTGAAGGTAGTTTGGTAGTGACCACCTTGTGAGCTCCAATTGTACCCAATGTGTAAACGTTAGACTCTCCTATTAACAAACTGTATCTTTTAACAAATATTTTATTTTTATGTAATGTAAACTACAAACGGACATGAACCCCATTCCATTTGATTAAAATTCCCAACTCTCAGCCGCAAAAACAAAGGCTCCAGCGGAATCGAGCGTGATGGTGATTTATACGGTTGTAACTTTTTAGACAAACGCGATTAAGCATGTAAAATTTATAAAAAATCGCTTGATCAACATTTCTAATTAGGTATAGTTTATGATTCTTAAAATTATGTCGTTGCGTACCTTTTATCATAATACGAATATCCACGATCATCACAAGTAATAAATAACTAAAAACTGTATATTTTATTGCATATAAATTGTATTTTTGGTGACAAAATCAGTTTCAGTTGTACAAACGCAGGTAACTACGATGCATATAAATGACTAAACATTAAAATTATATCCATATTCGTTCACGAAGCACAAAAACGAAAGTGCTTGACACATTTTAACATTGTTACAAACTAATCACATACGCATAGATCGGTCTAGTGAGTCACATTATTTATTTATAAAGGATTTTATTACTATAAATTAATTCATATTACCACTGACATGTGGTATAGTATGTACTTTGTTTTTTATAAAAATAACTCACCAAACGTGTTGTGATCCATTGGAGTAAAGTGATGAGGTTTTAAGAATGATATTTAGTGTTATATTATATTGTATTATCAGTGCACACATAGAAGCGCGTACAATTAAAGCTGTTTATATAATGGGACAAGAACGAGGAATTCATATCAAAAGGTATTAATTAGAGCGATAATTTTATATCATATATTTTTAAATTAGGATTAGGATATGAGAAAAATCTATAGAAAATTCGGAGTTTCCTTGGATCCGTGGATTAAATAAATATATTAGCCTAATACAAGGAAATCTTGTTTTTATAATAACTTAAACACACGTTGCATTTTGTATTGTATACTCATGTCTTATTTATTTGTTTCGGTTCACCGTAAAAAGATTCAACGTGACTACGTCCAAATATTTTTATTATAGTCAATCAATTGAATTTTATTAACAAGGATATATAGAGATAACTTTCAGAGCGAATCCATGAGACGTTTAAAAAATCAGTACTATAAAACGATTTCGATTAATTATTAATTAATGTCCCTACCGTGTTAAAATTATCATTGCTATATTGTGTTTACATGTTCTACACATATTAAAATTAAATGCACATTGAATTATTCTTTTATCATAACACAGCTTACACTGTTACTTATATTAATCTTATATGAATTTTGGACAGAGTTTATTAAATGTAAGATACCAGGCAATAACAAATGATTTTTGAAACTCCTACTTCTATGTGAAATGGATTGAGATCGTTTATATGAACCTTTATATTTAGCGTTCTTAATATTTTATAAGTTAAAACACATATTCATGAAAACAGACGATTATATACGAGTACTCTTCTGAGAAATCCTTAGTTCAAAAGTTACGTGTGTTAAAATTTTTATGTAAACCGACAGCTGTAGAAACTTAATATTCAACTCAGCGGTAAAAATTATGCATGAGATCGTTGCAAGGCTTAAAAATTACATAGAATACCTATTACATCAATTTATAATAAAAATAGCAAAACAATACTCAAATTAACTAATAATACCTCAATGTTATACAAGGTTCTGAATATTACAGACGAAACAAAGGTCTCCTTTGTGATTTTTTTAAAATGTGATAGACAATAGATTTATTATTGCCGACGCCTGGCAGTCTTATATTATTTTCACGATTTTATTTCTATTATTGAAATTGGATTTACCGTCAGTTAAGTAGTGTTGAGGCGACAAATATTCTCTTTTTGACTGCTAAAACATAATTTATCATATTATTCTGAGATTTAACTAAATCACACCCATCGATTGAGGCTTTCAAAATTGTAGAGAAAATCATATTAAATCTATACTAATATTGTAGTGTGTTAATATAGCGAGTTTGGGTGTATACATTATTAAAAAAAAACAATAAACATATTTCATGAAAATAAACATATCAACATTCCGGGATAAAATTACTGAAGGCGAAAAAATCGCATAAAATTAAATGTAAAGTGCGACTTTCTTCTGTAAACATATTAATGTTTGGATATAAAAAAGTATATCATATCATAATTGATTTTACATTTTAATTTAACGACGTCAAACGTCCCATGTTAAATAACGTGACTCGACTCAAGTAAGAAGGGCCACGCAATCAATCTTGAGAAACCGACACGGTTTATTTAGTAACTATGTTTCTTCTTACATTTAAATAATAATAAAATGCAAGTGTAGTCAATCCATCATTACAAAAGTTCACCTACTATTAATTATCATTAGTGGTAGTTTTAATTTCATGCTTTTTTGTTACTTTAGTCTCAGATAAACCCCAAACCGATAATAAGTAGTAGATAGTAATATTTTTAAGATAACCCCATAGATATATAGCACTAATCTAAAGCACAAGTACGCACGCACACACCCACTTGATAGTATTCAAGTACCATATTTATTCTAGAAATAAAATGGACTTAGCTACTTTTACTATACAGTTATCCCATTGTACATCAGAGTTGTAAAACTTGTATTCTTATTGGCTTAAATAATTCACGATGTAATAGTTGAACAAAAAACTGTGGCCTTCAAACCTACTACTAACTCCCACATTATACAATGTACAAGATGTTGGTTTTTCTACTAAGTTAAACTTTTTATTATTATATGTTCACCATGGAAACACAGTACAAGATGATGACAGCCGTAATGACTGATCATTTTACCTTCACACTATTTGATGAGTGGAGGAATGTTGCTTTCAAAGGTGTGAGGTCGCTTTGTGGAAAATGACCTTAACCCTAGCTATTGGGAAATTTGATCAAATCCAGCAGTGGAACAACTATAGGTTGTAATGATATTTTCTGGTTTTTAACTTACAATAGATTTATATTAATTTTAGTATACTTATAGATAATTAGTTGTAATTTTTCTAAAAGTACTTTGTATAGGCTTTTTATACGAAGTGTGCCGAAATCTTAACGTTAACAAACAGTTAAAAATATCGTGCTGTGTAATTGTAATATTTGAATATTGAGTATTATTGGAATATTTTATTTAGAAGAACTGATTAGTTAAAATTCTCATATTTGTAATAACTGTTTGTATTAACAATGGTAATTAGAAATGAATGTTATTGTTTANTGTAAAGTCCAAGNGGATGTCATTTCACCGTAACGATTCGTAATCTAACGATGTTATTAGACAATGTGTACTTTTCTCAGAGTAATAACTATCAAATATTGGGATTATTTGGGTATATAAGTCTTACTGCCCGCAAGAAGAGTCAGTTCCGAGAGTTCCACAAGAAGCGTTAGTTATAAGTTCTGATCACAGTCAGTGTAATTAATAATTACTTACAATAAATATTATATTGTGAGTTCTGTCGTCATTTCAAGGCCCCTTCTGACCCGAACATTACATTTTGGTGTCAGAAGTGGGATTTGCTTGTATAAAAGGCTATTGAAATATTATAGCCGAAGTAAGCACCCTGACGAAGTATATTCGACGGTCCTCCAGTCATACGACGTTTCAAGACGTACTGGAGTGCATCACCTTCAGTAGCGATGTATCTACGGTGAATACGTACTGAAAAGCACTGCGGAAGGAGCCTGGACAACAGAACACTAAATCAGCAAGTATCTCAAAACTGTTTAGTTGAAAGGCGCTGGACGATTGTGGTTCTTCACTGGAGTAACTAGCACCATAGCAACAAACCAGTCAACGACAACGAACACGGTACGAGAGCTACGCACCTCCGGAACTCCGCAATACCCCTTGCAGCAAGAAGACATCTACGTGAGCCATACAAATTTTGTTGTGTATTTTGTACTATATTATTTTACTGTTGTGTATTGTTCAGTATATTATTTTACATCGAAAGTAGAACCATTTAAAATTAAATTTTAACTTTAAAATGATTAGTTCAGAAGAAAAAGTTTGTGGAGGATTTATTGATATTAGTCTTGCCGAACGGATGATAAATAAATATGATGGCGATAAATCGAATCTACATGTATTCATCGATAATTGTAATAACGCGTTTTCTCTTTTAAATCCAGTTTATAAATTGGCTTTTGTGTCAGTCGTATTATCTAAAATTGAGGGCAATATTAGAGCAACGTTATTAAATAGAACATTTACGTCATGGGAAAACTTAAGGGAACATTTGTTAGAAAACTATTCAGAAAAGCGTACATTTGCTCAATGGCAGTTAGAATTAAATTCTTGTAGGCAAAACCATAATGAACCGATTTTAAACTATGCTAATAGAGTCGAGAATTGTTACATTAAATTAATAAAATCTTTAGACCCCAAATTAACAAAGGAGGCACGCAAAGCAAACGTAGAACTATTGAAAAACCAATCTCTTCATATTTTTATTAGTGGTCTTATACCACAACTTCACATTTTACTAAAATCACAAAAACCCTCAACGTTCGAAGAAGCGGTATCTATAGAAATATCGGAAGAACAAGAAATAAAATCGAGACACGAGATGAATATAAGATCGAATATTAATTTTAACCCAATAAATAAAAAATGTACGAATTGTAATAAAGTAGGCCATTTGGCACAACATTGTAGATTCCCACCCATAATAAGGCAAGTACAGGCGAATAATAATAATCGTCATCCTGTACCGACTTGCTTCATATGTCAGAAGAAAGGACATTTAGCACGCGATTGCTGGAATAAGAGTTCGAATTATAGTCAAAATAATAAGTCGATGCAAAATAATCGTTATAAACAGAATAATAATTGGAGCAATAATTATAGGCAATCAGATAACAGGGATAATAATGTGAGTCGTCCTTTAAACTCCAACGGTCCAAGGACCGTGGCCAAGCCAAGGACTACAAATTAAATTCGGGCCAGATAAATTACGTCAATACGAGAATATCATCATATGTGAGACTAGAATCTAATAGTATTGTCGAAAGTAAGAATAGATTTTTAATTGATACAAGGGCAGAAGTGACGCTAATAAAAGAATCGGCATTGAAAGGGCAGACATATATAAATAGAGATAAAAGAATTAAGTTGAAAGGTATAGAAAGCGCTAATCCAATCAATACGCTTGGTTGTAGCCGTTTGACATTTGAGATAGGATATGTAAGAGTTAGTCATACACTTCACGTGGTTCCTGATAACTTTCCTATTCAATGTGATGGGCTAGTAGGTAGCGATTTCTTGTCGAAAACGAAATCGATAATTGATTATAAAGAAAGTAAGATGAGAATATATGGTATAAATTTGAATAGAGTACAATGCAATGAAGTTTAAGAGTGAAAAGTTAGAAGACGATATATATAAAAAAGGTGATATTTGTGAAAGTGAAATTCAGAGTGAAATGAGTCATGATAATTATGAGAATTATAATATATGCGAATTTAATTATAAAGATGATAAACAAGTGATGAATACGGAGAAAAGTTTTGATAATAGTTGTGTGATGAATAAAGAGATAAAACATGAGAGTGGAAAGGATGAAAAATGTCAAAGAAAAAGTATTGTTGTAGAAGATCCAAGATATTATGAAAGTAATAAAGTTGAAAGTGGTCAAAAGAAAGATGCGGTCATAATAGAACCGAGATGTGAAAAGATTATTTCGATTTGTGTAGAGAATACGAATTTGAATGAAGGAGTTATATCAGAACCGATTAAGTTGTCGGAAGGTGTTTATCTATGTCCAAGTATAGTAAGAGTTGTTGAAAACAAAGCATTAACAGTATGTTTGAATACGACAGATAAACATGTACGTATAAATGAGTTATTTGTGACATTAGAACCATTAGCTGATAGGCAGCAAGAAACTAATGAGATAATGAGTATAAATAAAATTAGAAACGAAGAGACAATTAAAAGAAATCGTTTAGATAAATTAAGTGAAACACTACGTACGGGTCATTTAAATAAAGAGGAAAAAGAATCGTTAATAGAATTGTGTAGGGAATACAATCATATATTTCATTTAGAAGGAGATAAGTTGACTTCGACGGATGCAGTTATGCATGAGATACCAACAAATAGTAATGTCCCTATAAACACAAAGTCGTATAGGTATCCCGAAGCCTTAAAAGGAGAAGTGAATGAGCAAATTGATAAATTAATTAAGAATGATATAATAAAACCGTCTAATAGTCCTTGGAACTCACCAGTATGGGTGGTACCCAAGAAAATCGACGCATCAGGAAAAAAGAAATGGCGGCTTGTAATAGATTTTAGAAAGCTGAATGAAATTAGTATTGGAGATGTTTACCCTTTACCGCAAATAAATGATATTTTAGACCAGTTAGGACATAGTAAATATTTCACAACATTAGATTTGGCATCAGGTTTTCACCAAATAAAAATGAACCCAAAGGATCAAGCCAAGACAGCATTTAGCGTTCCTTTAGGTCATTATGAGTTTACGAGGATGCCGTTTGGATTAACAAACGCACCATCAACGTTTCAGAGATTAATGAATAATGTTTTAGTTGGTTTACAAGGAATAAAATGTTTTGTTTATCTTGATGATATCGTTATATATGGAAATTCACTACAGGATCATAATATGAAACTAAAAGAAGTCCTTGATAGGTTATCACAACATAATTTGAAACTTCAGCCAGATAAGTGTGAATTTTTGAAAACTGAAGTTATGTATTTAGGCCATTTAATAACTGAAGATGGAGTTAAACCAGATCCAAAGAAAATTGAATCCGTTAAAAACTTCCCTGTTCCAAAGAATCCGAAGGATATTAAAAGCTTTCTAGGACTTGCAGGTTATTATCGGAGATTTATACCTGATTTTAGTAAATTTAGCCAACCTTTAACCAAGTTATTAAAAAAAGATGAACCTTTTATTTGGACTAGCTTACAACAAAGTTGTTTTGAACCATTAACATCAAAATTATGTGAACAGCCAATTTTACAATATCCTAATTTTTCAGAAACGTTTAATTTAACAACAGATGCCAGTAACTATGCGATAGGTAGTGTTTTGTCACAAAACTCCAGCTTAGGAGATCTTCCGATCGCGTATGCAAGTAGAGTACTAACTAAAAGTGAAATAAATTATTCTACAACCGAGAAAGAATTATTAGCTATTGTATGGTCTGTAAAACATTTTAGACCTTATTTATATGGGAGAAAGTTTAGAATTATAACAGATCACAAACCATTAACTTGGTTGATGAATGTGAAAGATCCTGGATCTAAATTGGTAAGATGGAGATTATTGTTAGAAGAGTATGACTATGAAATAGTTTATAAACAAGGAAAATTAAATCAGAACGCAGATGCGTTAAGTAGAATTAAACTCGAAAGTATAGTAAATGAAGATGTAAAAGAAATTAATAGTATATCAAGAAATAGATAAAGTTATTCGTCATTTTTACAAGAGATGGAAAGAAAGCCTATTCTGTATAACAAAATCGAAGAAAATAACGAAAAACTTCCAAATAAAGGAAATAAAGTAATAGTTACGTCATTAGACTTAGACATAGAGAATGATAAATTATTATTGGAATACGAAGCATTTATTAATGAATTAAAATCTAAGAAACTAAAACAATACGATGTAATTAGTGTGTTAGATAATGATAAGAAAATTTATTTTGCCTTCCTAAGAATAAATTATTGGGATAAAGTTACATACGAAGATGTATTTGAATGCATTAAAAGTTTGATGTATATATTATTGAAAGAAAGAATAACAGAGATCAATTCTCCTAGTTTTTGTAATTTTCATCTTAAATGGCATAAAGTTAGGACTATATTTAGATATGTATTTAGGGATACGGATATATCAGTAAAGATATTTCACGGTATGATTCAAACGCCGAAGAAAGAAGATATACCAACTATTTTGAAAGAAAATCATTCGAATGCAATTTCAGGTCATATAGGGTTTCATAAGACTTATAAGAAAATTAAAACAAATTTTTACTGGGACTCAATGAAGAAGGACATTAAAGAGTTTATAAGAAACTGTGACTCATGTCAAAAGAATAAAATTAATAGAAAGAAAAATATAAAACCTATGGAAATAACTTCAACCTCAACAGAAGCTTTTCAAAAGGTTGCCTTAGATATTGTAGGACCCTTACCTTTAACAGAAAGTGGTAATAAGTATATCTTGACTTTGCAAGATGATCTAACAAAATACTCTCAAGCTTATCCTTTACAAAAGCATGATGCCGAAACAATTGCAGATTGTTTTGTTCGCAATTTTATATGTAAATTTGGCATACCACAAGTGTTATTAACCGATCAAGGAGCCGATTTTACTTCAAATTTAATTAAAGAAATGTCCAAGTTATTTCAAATTAAAAAGATTAATACGAGTGCTTATCACCCGCAGTCTAATGGAGCTTTAGAAAGGAGTCATTCTACACTAGCAGATTATCTCAAACATTACATTAATGAAGATCAAACAAATTGGGACAAATGGGTTGATTTCGCTATGTTTTCGTATAATACAAGCACACATACTTCAACTCAGTTTACGCCATTTTAATTAATATTTGGTATTAAAGCTAATTTACCGAGTTCTATAATTAAGAAACCTGAATTTAAATATTTTTACGATACGTATCTGGATGAACTTGTTTTTAAATTAAGAAAATCACGAGAGATAGCTAGAAGTAGATTAATAAATTCAAATGATTATAATAAACAGATTTATGATAAGAAGTCTAAAAACATAGAATTTAAAATAGGTGATTTAGTATATTTAAGTAACGAAGCGACTAAAGTAAGTAAGTCACGCAAGTTGTCGTCTTATTGGTTAGGACCTTATAAAATAATTGATGTGAACTCTTCAACGAATGTTACAATTAAGATTAAAAATAAGAAAGTTAAAGTACATGCTAATAGACTGAAACATGCGTTAGTTTCAGAATGAACCTGGTTCGCGTGTTGACGTTCCTGGTATGGTTAGAATATATATTATGTAATGATAGGTCATATAATGTAAGTTTTATAGATAAAGGAGGTATTTACTTTGAGAATTTAGGAAAAGTCAATCATTTTGATAGTGAATGGAATCTAATAACGTATTTAAATATTGCGGATATTCATAAAAAGATAAGTTTAATTCATAATACTTATAGTCAAACAAAAGACCTTTGCGACCACGAGAGTTTTAATAAGTTTTCCTTATGTCAAACTTCGTTAATAATTTTATAACAAATAATTCCCCAAATGAGTATTCAAGAACATGTCCTCAAGGAATTAACAACATTTAATAATCGTAGAGTGAAACGTTCGTATATTGATGGAGTAGGAACTATATTAAAAATACTTTTCGGTACTTTAGACGTAGAAGATGCAAAAAAATATACGATGAAGCCATTAACCATTTAGATAAAAATGAAAACGAGGTGTTAGATTTATTAAAGGTACAATCGAATGTAGTCAAATCAAGAATCACAAATTTTAATAATACAATTACTGATTTATATCGCAATGAGAAAGTATTTAATGAAAATTTGAATTTATTGTCTAACTATACGAAAGATATTGGAGAAAGAATATTTAATATTAAGATGAAACAAGATATCGAGGAGCACATGTCCTTATTAATTTTGATTACGACTGAAGTTAATAATGAGATTTCGACAATCGTTGACGAAATTTTATTTGCAAAGAATAATGCTATTCATCCAGTTATTATCACTCCGGATCAATATGGAATAGAATTGAGAAAAATAATTCCATACCTACCTCCGCAAACTTCATTTCCTTTAGATATAAATGAAAGGAATACCTCAGAACTAATGTCATTGGTAAATTTAGTATGTTACGTTTCGAATGATAAGCTTGTATTTGTAATAAAAACTCCTTTGATTACTCAAGTAAGTTATGATTTATATTATGTTTTACCAATTCCAATTAGAAATAGAGATGACACTTTTATATTTGTTTTACCAAATTTTAAATACTTTTTGATGTCAAGTAATAAAATTCATTATACCAATTTAGAAAACCTGGAAAATTGTAAGAAACTCCAAAGTAATGATAAATACATTTGTAAATTAGAAACACCTTTGTATTCTGTGCATACAAGTAAAACATGTGAAACCGAATTAATGTATAGTAAAACGAAATTACCTGTCGAATGTGACACCAGAATAGCGTATATACCTACTGAACAATGGTATAAGCTACATAACAATAACCATTGGATATTTGTAGCTCCAAAGAAAATAATTGCAACGTTGAATTGTAAAAATAAAGAACCTGTAGATATTGCAATAATAAATAGTGGCATACTGAAAATATCAGATAGTTGTAAATTATATACTACTAATATTATATTGCAAACTCTTAGTGTGAATATAGAAAGTAACTTTAACTCAGGATTACCGTCAATAAATATTGTTGAAGATGATTGTTGCAAGAAACTTAAAACTAAGAATATAACTAATATTGATTTCATACCTATAAAAATACACGATAAGTTAGATTTAGAAAGTTTAAATATAGCTAGTCATAAGATTGATAGAATTAATGAAATAATTGATAACATGGAAAATGAAAGTGTCTTTGATAAAGTTATTAATAATGTGTATTTTGCTTACGTATTTGTTTCTATTTTGAAAATGATTTTTGTTTATATTTTATATAGAATTGTTAAATATGTGTGGAAAAGGAACTTCTTCTGTAATAGAAGTAGCAGATTGTTGGCTATAGAAGATACTAGATCTTGTTGTTCTAGAATTACGAACTGTATTACCTTGAAAGTAAATAATACTGAAAATGTAGACGTAGAGTTACAAGAAATTCCCTCTACATCAGATACTTCAGAAATACCTATAAGACGAAGTGCTAGAATCACACAGTTAAAAGTACAATGAATAATTTATTTTATGTTTTGTTTTATATAATACGATTTAAACTTTGAATATAAAAAAAAATAAACCCTGTTTATTTTCTTAAAAGGGGAGGATTGTAATATTTGAATATTGAGTATTATTGGAATATTTTATTTAGACGAACTGATTAGTTAAAATTCTCATATTTGTAATAACTGTTTGTATTAACAATGGTAATTAGAAATGAATGTTATTGTTTATTGTAAAGTCCAAGTGGATGTCATTTCACCGTAAAGATTCGTAATCTAACGATGTTATTAGACAATGTGTACTTTTCTCAGAGTAATAACTATCAAATATTGGGATTATTTGGGTATATAAGTCTTACTGCCCGCAAGAAGAGTCAGTTCCGAGAGTTCCACAAGAAGCGTTAGTTATAAGTTCTGATCACAGTCAGTGTCGTCATTTCAAGGCCCCTTCTGACCCGAACATTACATAATTACACTTTTCATTATTATGTGTAAGTACACTTTTCATTATACTTTTGACTGTATGAGGGTCTCTTGAGGAAAATACGTAAACAGTTTTATAAATTCCATTGATATGTACAACATAACTGATTTTGTGACGGTAATGTTAATAGCAGTGTTAGACGGTCGCATCTTAAATCATGATCTCGATATAGTAAAACTATTAAAACTATATATAGTTTCATTTCAATACACATCAGTGAGTATATCTGCGCGCGCGCACGTCAAAATCGTTAGCGTTAAGGTGTGTGCGAAGAGAGTGAACTGTTTTTAAATTACGTCATCTCAAACTTAAAATTCCATGTTAGGACGCCGTCTTTATATAATCAGTTCAGCGGTAGCGTAGACGTGTAATAACTAAAATTAACCATTAGTTGTGGTGTTGAAGTATTCGAAAAATATGTTGAAGGCATGTTGTGATTGCATAGCGGCAGGGTACGATTCTTACTTCCACTTTATTAAAAAATAAGTAGTGACGCGTGTGAAAGTGACAATTTATCTGGTAATACAGGTATATACGAAAACAATCGGGTCGGTTAAGTTTGTAGACTACTGTACAACTAAGAGGTCAGGTTTAATTAATATTGTAAGACGTCAAATTATATCTCTATCAATTTTATCACCCGCGCTTGCGTATTATTGTAGTTACGTGTAAACAAATTAAAAACACTAAAAAGAAATGTCATTGTCAAGCGTCGTCGGGTTATCTGTCACTGTCGGTGGTTCAGAGTATTGAGTTGGACACAATTAAAATTGAGTTTGAACGACAAGCAACATTTTTGTCCTGAACCGGCAGACCGTCCCGCTTTGAGAGAAGTGAGTCTTGCTTGAAGATAGCCACTACATTTGTACTAAAACGAGTTAATTATATAAATTTTAAAGTAAGAATAAATTATTACGCTTACATTTTTACCTAATTTAAATTTATAATCCGTGTCCCATAGATCTACTATTGATTACCTTATGGATGCCAACAATTCTCCCAATCCACCAATTACTCCCAACCGATACAACAGAAACACAAAAGATGAGTTATTTAAGTGTGGGGCTTAACCACTCTCGCTCTCTCTCTCTCACTTTACAATTTAAATTGTGAACGGGACATAAAATTTGAAGCGGTACATGCCAGTTTGAATTACTGACATTTATTGATTTGTCCTGAACAAGTTTTATGGCTTCTTGTATTTCCTATTCCACATTGTGGCGTCTGTCACTATCGCGGTCGGTTCGGTGGCTGTCAGGTTGAAGTTTATCCGAAATAAAATAATGTCAAATTTAGTTATTATCCTAGATAAATAATAAGTGAAGTTATTTGATAGTTGAATAATATTATATAACGCGTTGAATAAATTCAATTAAAGCATAGGTGTCCACCTATTATAGTTCAAGCTTGTTATTCGTAATTTCGAACAAGAATATGAGTTAAATTTAATTTATTACTTGTTTAAGAATTCGTGATCAAAATGATGTGTATGGAGCAGAAACAATACCATTAAATGGAAGAAGCCCCACAGCACCTTCATGGCCAGAAGCGATCAGTAACAATGAAAAAATGTTTCTACTTCCTAAAATTCTTGAAGTGGGAGACGAAGTAAAAACCACGGTGCTGATCTCACGTAAATTACCACACTGGTATGTAGTACTATAGCCTTTATCATAAGCTCATAAATCATTTACCACAAACGGAAATGTGAGTAAAAATTATTTTGACATTATTATTTTCTGCATTTATTTTTTTAGGGTTTCCTTTAGTCTTATAACAGAACGTGTTGGTCCTTATGGTACCGAGCCAGATTATAATAATATTGCCTGCCAATTGTACATAAAGTTTGATTCTAATGAAGGAAAAGGCTCAGTAACCTTACATACAATACAGAATGAAATCACGGAAGAATATCATACAGCTTTGGATGTTAAAGATCTACTTCCAGGTATTATTAATTATCATGATCCATACTATTGCACACCCTAGCATAGATTTCATCTAATGAGAAAGAGAATGACTATAATTAAGCATACTGGCCAAAAGTGTTTTAGTAGCCTTCCCACACATTCAAATAATTTTTATGACAGTATGCTTTAGATATGTTCAGATGAGTTTCTCCCTAATGCTTACCTCTACTATAGCAAGTGATCATTCATTAGTATTAGTAAAGAAAATATATATGCTTTAACACCAATCATCAAGTTGGATATTGATTTTCCAACATTGAAAGCAACCATTGCTTGGATAGAAATAATGATTTAAGGGATAATCTCATTATTGTCACAACCCATAACTGTCACGCTGTTAAGCATGGATTTCCATCTCCTTGTAGGATAAAATGTTCCATCATTTTGGCCAAGTACTTATTTACACAGTGGTTTTTAAGTGTGAGAATTGTTTTCTTAAATTTTGTATTTACAAACATTGATATCAAAAAATATTTTCAGAATTACAGTCCAGCACAACTTCTGAAGAGATTATAAGATTAACCGTGGTAGTGAATCATAGTGGTTCCTATGGAGTGGAGGTTTACATAGGTGAATCATATATAGATAAGATTTCCCTCAAACATAATCTTAATGATATTAGGTATATTGCATTAGATGGTGCTGTAGATAAAGTTAAAAGGTTAGATTTTCTTTTTAATTAAATTTAATATAATCTGTTGATTATGTTGTTTTGTTGAGTTGTTGACCAGTATTGTCGTAATGGCAGACACTATTAAATATCTTTGTCTTTACAATTATAAAATAAACCTCATTTGTAACTATTTAATACTGCAATAACATATTGCAGATGGATGTATTATAGGCTAGGTATAAATGAAGGTTGGTAAAAATCAAATAAAATATGACATTTTTACACTCAAGTGTAGTAATGTCTATAACCCACCATATTATCTTTTAAGTATCATGAAGTTTAATGACTATGGTAGTTATGATTGCTATTGTATTTTAATGCTTTATTATTTATTTCTGTTTATTATGTTTTAATAGGTCTAATTGTACTGAATGTTTTTACTAGATGATAGGTTCTTGATGCATTTAATTTCCTGATTTATATTACATTTGACACGTTAATGTACACTATAATGAAGGATATTTATTTCACTTACTGAACAATCACGCTGTAATATTGAACAAATTATTGGTTTTCTAGTATAAACCTTTACTGCACAAACTAAAATGTTTGTAAAATATTCACTATGAAATGCGTATTCTGTAACACGGGAATAAAACTTTGAATTATATTATTTACTTTTATTCACTGCATGCTTCAACCAACAGTATCTCACTGTAAGGCATGAGTAGAGACCCATACCCAGTAATGCAAGAAGAGTGTCATCTAATTGGATTGATGAATATGATGTCGTTAAGTTATAATAAACAAGAATAACAAAAACCAACTAAGTTCAAATAAACTTACCAACACTTCAATTTAATAATGCTAATAAAAAAAATATGTATGATTTTGACAATTACTATGACAATATTTGACAATAGTAACACAAGAGTTTCCAATGAATCCTTAAGTGATTGACTGTGAGAACCTCAGGTTACATTAAACTAATGAAACAATAATTTAATGATAAATTCTTGTATGATAATAATGAATTATAGAAACCAATTGCACTAAAAATGAATCTGGCCCCTCCCAATTTCATCATAGTTAATTGCTTCATGTTATGTATATGATGTTACACAAGGTTAATATGTTGATAGTTGTTCGGTCGATGTACCATCAATAAACAATGCGTCTCGAGCAGTCAACTGTTCTATCATGAACAGCAGAGTGGGCGCAGCATCCGGATCGCCCATGGCAGCTCTCGCAGCGGCTCCTTCCCATGCACATTTCACTTTCTCCGCCATTTCTATGGCTTTATGTAACATGAAGTTCTGTAGATCTTGCGTGTACAACTTCTTCTACACACTAGACGACATAACCACGATAAAGCGATCACGTTATTCCGACCACAGAGTACGGTAATCCAACGGAGTCGGGACGTCCATTGGAGGTGGGATTCGCCGAGTAGTTGGAAGACTGCATAAAATTTATGCCTTTCACTGAATCTAATTCGTTTTGGTACGGAGTGATCATCTAGCTGTGACGAAATATTTTCGTAAGGGCACGTCTTGCAGTTCTTTTAGCAAACATAAATCCGTTTCAATCTGATACGTGTCCTCGGCGAGCGCGCCCAATAATATTATAGCTCGTCTCTTTTCGTCTGCGACATCCGTGGCACCGGTGATATCATCAGCAATGAAAATCTGTTTAATCCTACTCTTGTACGTCTTCCAACTCTATACATTGAATATTAAAATTCGTTAAGAGTTAGCTGATATTTTTTTACTGATTAAAAGTTAGTTAGCCGATATTTTTTACCGATGTGCGGGTGAGATTAATATCGTAGCTAATACAGTTCGTACGCAAGTGAAACACACAACTGCTTGAGAGCACTGTTTTTAGACTGTTCATCGAACGAACAATTAACAGCATATTATACACGTGTAACGTATATACAAAACACTACATCACAAAAAATTGGTGTACAATCTAGGCATTAGTGTCGAAAATTAATTCAAGAATAGCCTGTTTCAGGCCGTAGGTAGATTGCAGATACAATCCCAGTTGATTATTTGAGACCGACTTTATAATCAACTTCATAAGTAACTAAGCAACTAGCATACATTTATTCACGTATATTCTTCAAAGATCTGTTACCATTTGAAAACACAAACATTCTATTTTATTAATGATGACTCAGGCATTAGGAATTAGGAAAACAATACAAATCATTGGTATTGAGGTAGGTTTGCACACAAGAAATTATGAAAAGTTTTCAATGTATTGTTATCATTAGTTAGCCGGTTTCAAAGATACCTACTTACTTGAAATCGTGGGTTGGTCTAACCTATTCGTTTAATAACAATTTTTCCGCAATTCAATCAATCACATATTTCAACGCGATAAAGAATTTATCGAAACCATGATACAATTTGCAATGTTTCAACCTCAAAATCAAAAACATTATATTTAAAACATCGTCAGATAATCACTACCTTTTGTTTTTTTTTATTAACAATATATATAATAGGTCTTTACCTATGAAATTGCCGTTTTTCATGAAATAAATGAAGCGTATTTTTTTCTATATTTTTTATTTCTATTAATCAAAGTAATCACCCATGCAATCAATGCATCTTTGCCAACGCATTGGTAGCTTATTGATGCCCTTTTGAAAAAATCAGCTGGACGGGAGGTGTCAAATTCTTCAAAGGCATTTTGTACTGCCTCTCGGGTATTGAATTTTTTTCACGCCAAGAAGTTATCCAAATTCTGGAAAAAGTAGAAGTCTGTAGGCGCAAGGTCTGGTGAGTACGGCGGATGACGGAGAACTTCCAACCCCAGCTCTTGTAGCTTTGAGACCGTCTGCTGTGTAGTATGAGGTCGCGCGTTGTCGTGTAGGAGCAGTGGAGTCGAACGATTGACCAAAGCTGTTTGGAGACGTGCGAGCTTCGCCATCATTGTGTTCAGTTCTTCACAATACACATCTGCAGTAATGCTCGTCCCGTTTGGTAAGAATGTGATGAATGACACCCGCGTTAGACCACCAAACAATGACCATCACATTTTTAGGGGTAAGTTTTCGTTTAGAGCATTGTTTGGGTGCTGAACCAGGGTCCAACCAACTTGCTGAGCGCTTACCATTGTCGAACAGGATCCATTTCTCGTCACAAGTAACAATGCGGTTCAGAATTCCTTCATTTGTATGCTTGTTGAGCAGTGCAAGGCACGTCTCGACGCGTACTTCGCGCTGGCGATCATTAAGTTCGTGCGGTACCCATTTGTCAAGCTTTTTTACCTTGCCAATTTGACGCAAATGGACCAATATTGTTTTGATGCGAATGACGAAAGCTGCTGCTAATTCAGCCGTAGATTGAGTTTCAACAGCTTCCACAATCGCCTTTAATTCGTCATTGTCTACTAAAGTTTTCGGACGACCACGGGGTTCATTTTTCAGGTCAAAGTTTCTAGAACAGAAGCGGGCAAACCAATAACGGGTGGTGCGTTCGTTTGTAGTGTTCGCTCCGAAAACGTCGTTGATGTTGCGTGCCGCTTTGCTGCCACGACGGTACTCATACTCCATAATTACTCGAATTTTTAACGTATCCATGATGACGAAAAATGTTCGAATGCGTTGAAAACAAAACACTAACTATTAAACAAATGACGATTTTAGAAAAAATAATTCCATGTTTTAAAAATAAAATTAATTTGAAATTAGAATTATCAGCCAAAAAAATGGCCAGTAATTTCATAGATAAAGACCTATTATGTGTGTGTGTATCCTCGAATCCAAGCAAACCTTCCTGCTTGGATGGACTGGCTACATCTGGTTTAACAAGAGAAAGTCGATAAGTCCAATCACAGCCTTCTTCATATAATCAACCATTTAATGTTTTTAACACTGAATATTTTAGTTGTGTTGCAGGCCAAGTTGAGTTCAGTTTTTTTTTCATTGAAAGATTACTACTGGACCACGTAACATACATTGGGTCGCCTGTTTGCTAGTTATTTATATAAAACAGAGCAATAATATAAACATTAGCCCTTTTAGTTAGTACCGTTACAGCTCTCAGATAGTACTTACCGACAGTAGTGTATCTAACGTACGTCTCCTGATTATCCATCATAGCATCAACCGCTTGCTTTTCACAGTACAAAGCAGTCACCACGGCTATTGTTGGCTGTCTAGATGAACATAATCTAGGCATTTGTTTCACCACCTAAATAATATCAGCTATAAATTACACAGTTCATAAGTATATTTTTTGCAAATAATTAAGGGTATATTATTTATAATGTCATGCAGAAATCTCTTAAATAATATTGTCTGAACTGATTGAGTAAGGTTTGCTTCTCAAATGGCAACATTGATGAGGTTGTGATGCATGTATGACACCAGCGATGGTCCACCGCCATATATGGATCGTGTTGTCAGTTGTCAACGACAATCTATACTTAACGATAAACGAAACATTTTACATAAAGTGTTAAACAAAAAAATCACGTGTGAAATATTGTTGGCTGTCTAGATTAATATTTTAGTAAATTAGAACAAAACTATCTCATTTTGGTGATAAAATTTACCTGCGTATCAATACTGTGTTGACGAATGTAAAGACCTTCGGACATCGTCCGCGTTAGGCCCTTCTCTTCTAAGGCCTCTAGTGCATCTTTCACTTCTGTTTTCGACCATTTGCCAACGCTAAAATGGAAATATGCAAACAAATCGTAAGTTTCTTATTGCATTAATAATAAATAAATTTTACCATATTTGCCTAACACCACAAACTTGGAATTTCATTAGATCGATTTTATACTTTTATTGTCTGTTTTAAAATTGTACAGCAAGATCGAATTGATCTCATGATTAAGATAACTTGATAAGCTTGTCTGCAACAGCAGCTATAGGGCACTTTTCATTCATACAATTGTATCTCTTATCTAAATAATTTATATGTTAATAACGGGAAGTGGATAATTTATATGTAAACATAATTAAGTATTAAATTTAGGCTTCTTTTCCATTTCAATATTAATCAATTGAATTATTGGTTGTATGAAATACAATAAATTAAATGTAATTATTGCTTGAGTCTCACAGAATTATACTTACGTTACAAAGTCTTCTACAGTCAATGGATTAGGATAGGCATTTTCAATCATGTCTAATACCCTTTGTTCCGATATCACAGGTGTTTGATTAACTGCAGTATCTTCAATGAACGCTATAACACATTTGAATATATTATAAATGTTAAATGTACTTAGGGTTATATTTTAACATGCCAAGCAAACTAAGACAACACCAACATTAAAAATCTTAGAAGGGTATTTTTACTACTACATACTTATTGTACAAATTACATGTATAATGAAGCTGCTTTTTTGAAATGGTAAAGCGATTGAACAAAAAATTTAATCTAAAAAAATTTGAAACACTTGACAAATTTTAATAATATGTTAGCAAATTTTTATGTTTTTATTACCACAAGCAAAAGATGAATTGTATTTAAGTCATAATAAATGTCTTAGCTACCTATGGGATGTCTGGATAAGTACTATTTTATACTGATACTATTTTACGATTACTATACTTATGTATATAAGTATTGTATTGGAAAACTTGCTTAAAGCAATTTAAATTATAAATATTTATAACAACCTAACTTAACATAAAAAAATATGTTTTGTAATCTAGTTTTGTTTTAGAAAATTATGCATACAAACTCAAAAGTACAACACAAAATGGAATTAAACATTGTGATAATAGTTTTTCTATAATTTACAATAAATTTACATATATATTCCTGATATTGTTAACAAATATATGTTTGATGCTATCGGTAACTACGATTTTTTAATCAACAAACCCAGCTTACCAGAGTCAACTAGGAAAATAAATACTAAATTGGAACATTACACTTTATTTTATAATGATAATAATAACATAACTCAATATTCTTTGTTATCAATACTGTATATATTAGCTCTATTTAATTTAGTTCATATCGAAAGTTATTATAAACATGGTTTTAAAAAGTAATGTCAATAATGGATTATTAAATATGTTATACATTACACGCCTAATTAACTGGCTTTAGAACTTTCAAAATTTTGACAGCCCTCTCAGTACAAAATAAAATGAAAATTTGAGAAATAATTTTGGCTTAATGGCTTAAGCAATAGAGTATTACTTATGTTAATGTCAAAGTTCTAAATAGTCAGTTAAATTGATATTTTACGCTTGTAGATATGTCAATATTAAAAAATATTATATAAAATGATGAGAGGTAAGGAAATAGAAGCAGTAATTTGGGAGTAGAAAATAATGAGTCAACAAATGCTACATTTATAGCAAACTGATGTATGAAATTTAAAATTTTTGGAATGTGGTGATATTTACATCAATTTGAATGCTTTGGTTGGTTTATAAATAATTGCAGTTACATAATTTGATTATCAGTAAACTAAATAAAACGCCCGCATGAACCAGCTACAGTCTTCAAAGACTGCTCCTCATTTTCACCAAAAGTTGGAATGGTTTATGTATCAGTATAATTTTACTATATACATTTTGTAACATAAGAGCAATAGAAAAGTTCAAATGAACATTGAAATTATAGTTACAAATATTTGTAGCAATTTTTTCTTTTTTTTTTCATAATTTTATGTATCAATTGTTTTATTCTCTGTTTTTTTTACCCTACAATAAATTAATGTTTAGATGAAAAATAATATTGTGATAATTAATAATAAGCATCTTCATCTTCTTCATAATATATCATCAGTGCTGCAGAAGTGCTTGAGTAGCAGTGACTGCTTACCATCAAGTGGCCCCCAGAGTTTCTTAGTTGTTGCCATCAACAAAAATATGTTTAACTATAATGATTTAAGACATAACAGCAACAATTTCATGCAAATAAGGATGTGGGTACCCCTATTTTTTAAATTTTATCCCACAATGGTTTAGCCATTAGTCATTATCTAATTGAATCAAGTAACTGGTATGACTCAATGTAACTCATACATCTACAATTATCGTATACACTGTATATACATATGACATACAAATAGATACATTATTAATTTTTAGGTGTCTGACATCATGTACAATGTGGTCATCTATAAATATAAATATAAGACTGATTATTTCATTCCATTATCATTTACTTGTTAGATTCTTTAAGTTACTACATTTGGAGCATTTAAAATCAAACACACATGCATAAATTGTGAATCAAATACTATACATACAGCCGTTTAAATACTTGTATATAATGTTCTTACTGGTAATATCTCCATTTGTTTCTGTATTATAAATTAAGAAAGAGGTTATAAATAAATTTCCAGTAAATAGATAATTTACAGTAATCAGGGAATAGGATTTCACCAATAAATTATCTTGAATAATATAAAATACATAATAAGAAATGATATAATTTAAACCTGATAATAATATATAATATAATACAAACCTTGTGGTGGAGGGCCACAACCTTCTTGACGTAACTCAACCTCTAATATCTTTAACTGGTGGTACTTATTCTGCATCAATTTTATAATTTTTTTGATAAAGCCAACATAGTCTGAAAACAAAATATATTATTTTATTAATAAAACAAGTCAACTACATTTTTCAACACTAACAACTAGTTTAGCATCAGTAAATAATGTTTCATTGATATAGTACCTTTTGGAAAGTCTTGAGGGCTTACAAGTTCTCTAAAGAATGCTTGTGCTTCATGAGGACAGTCATTTAGGCATACTTCAGGTTTAAACCAGAATCGCAGAGCACGTGCTTCTCTTGTGTGGGAACCAGTTGCAGCAGACACCAAGTAAACGCAAAACTCTAACTGTGCATGGCATGGCTCATTAACACCATTTTCTGTAAATGGAAATTTATTTTGCATGGTTAACTTAATAATGAGTTTATAACTACTTTTATTTCTACTGCTATAACAAAATCAATACAATTACCCTCCTGTATGAGAATTCCTTGTGTTGAGAATGGCATGGATAAACACAAATATGGCATTACAAACACCCATAACCCGAAAATAAATATTTATCTGCACATAATTCTGGGATGTTATGGAGCTCTATAACTGTTACAAAAACTATTAGATATCCAAAATAAACATATGTCCCAAACTGTAACCAAATCCCATAAAAAAGTCTTGAGTAATTTCAGATAGGGGCACAGTTTTTTAAGCTATTGCTTTTTTTATGTTGTAATAATACTTAAAAATAAAGTTGACCTGTTGCCCTGTAAATATTTTTTTTTTCCAATTTGTAAATCATCTATCTCTCACTGAAATCATCCGAAACAATTAGGTAATTGGAAATAAGTTCATATTCATAATCATAACCAAAACCAGTAAATTATCATTCATATATCCAGATCCAAAATTTCATATCCATAACATCTCTAACAGTCATATTATTAATGAGATCAATTATTAAAACAATAATTGTATATTTCACAAGTATTATAAAATCACAGTAAACTTTTGCTGTCTAACAAATAGAGCTGGCAAAATCATCCTAAAAATGCTCAATGCTGTAATAATATTTTCTTACCATATACTTTTTCCTTGTTTATTATGATTCCTGTATGGTCACCGCCCGCAATGTGAATTTTATCACTAGGTTCCGCCTCTATAACTTTTCTTTCGACTATCAGCGTCGTAGAAGTAGGTGTTTTGCTTTTGGGAGTCATAATAACTTTTTCTTCCAAAAAATCGCCCATAATTAGATATTTTAAATTGGAATTATCACAAACCGCACCAGTCCTCAATACCTGAACGAGAGAGAACAAGAAGAAACAAATGCGATGTCGTGACTCACGTCACAAAACGTATGTCACTTTATAAAAGTTACTACTCTAATTTAACACCATTTACGATTAATAACAGGCACAAAGTTGCTTAGTAATAGATTACTAAGTAGTTACCGAATCGAGGTTAAAGTGAAGGATACTAAGCGAAGGCAAGTGTCCGCCCCATTGAACCCAGTTTTACTTAAAATGATCTTATTCCGATACCACTTTTGGCTATATACACAATAAATAATTAGGAAGATATATTTTTAAATGTGCAAAAAGTACCTTGTAAAATAAATATTACTTTTTAAACAACACAACAACAAACAACAAGATAAAATCACACACAGACTAAAATATACTGTTGAGTAGAACATACACAAGGAATGACATTTGTCCGGGACAAAGTAAAAGAATGTAAGTTCATTCCGTAGAAGATTCGCTTGTACTCAGTGTTGCCAACTCGGATGTTGAAAAAGGCGTAGGCCAGATTAGAAAATTACGTAGAAATAGTAAAATTTGCATATAGAAAATACGTAGATCTACGTACTTTTTTTCTGAGTGAAATCAAGAGAGTAGGGTAAGTAAAAGTAAATAAAACGACAATTTATATGACCCTAAACGTAGCAGACAGTAGACAAACAATAAATAAATAAAAAAATACCGTTAGTAAACAAAAAGAATCGAGGAATTACCACTTGTAGATCATTTAAAAAAATTTGCTACTTTTAGAGTCATCCTCAAAGTATTTAAATTATTAAATTTTTATTTTCTTCCCGATCTTATTCAGTCACATTTTTTTGGAAATAATCCTGAAAATAAATTATTATTTGAAAACTAAGTAAGATAAACATGTGAAGTTAATGATAAACATATTACCTGGAAATATTTGCCCTAAACGGGTTATACACTGTACAGAACGTTTTAAATTTGAGCAATGCATCAGAGTTTAAAAACCTTAAATTTTTCAATGAGTTCTTAAAATGAATGGCGCGACGTGTTGAATGGCGAGGCGAGTGTGCGTTAGTATGAAACGGAACGTTTATTATCTTTTTTCCCGAAAGTAAAGGAAATTATCCCCTTCTGTTCATTTTGCAAATTTGGACAATTTTGATAGAAAATACATAGATTCTGGGACTAAAGTTCGTGGGTTGGTAGGAAAGGCTTAAAATACGTAGATCTACATAAAAAGACGTAGAATTGGCAACGCTGTTTGTATTACTTCAAATTGTCCAATACCCGTTTTACTAATTCCCCAAAAATCAAAGCGAAATTCCCCAAATTTGTGGAAAAAATGTTCTAATTCCCCACAAGTGGAAATAAAGGAAAAAATTAAATTTATGCAGATTTTATACATTTTTATTAGAGCTTTTGTCATACCGTACAATGAAATATTTTTTGGAAGGTATAAATTTGAAAATACCACACAGTTTTTTATTGCCTTTAGTAGTCAATAAGGAAACTACCGTGTATCATGTGTGTAGTCTGTTTCTGTTTTAATATTTTTAAGTCACTGAACTTCCTCTCTACTGATGCGTTAGTGAATGGGAGCACGAGTAAAAACTGGATAAATAATTTTTAAATTTGGAATCATATTTTGTCCTGCGGCATTTTTAAAGCTGATTATTTTTCCCCAGTATCTTTCTCGCTCTAGCTCCCAGCTCGCCATAAAAACAAAGCGTAGCATCGAACACAACATAAGTGTGTTTCTAATTAAAGTAAACAGAATAGAAACAGATTAATCGTTGTATTAGTTTCTACACAGGGACTTTCTTACATAGTGATGTACCTAATTACAATACGCAAACTGGTGATGTCCTGTAGTAAAAAAGTATTCAGTAACATGTGTCATATTCGGTATAATAGTTTTATACTAATAAGAGAATGTCCGAAGAGTCATTTATCAGTTGTTATGGTATAAGTGTAATATTCCTCACATTTTCACCGCATAAAACCAATCCCAAACTGACTTAGCATTTCCCGTAATTCGAGGAATTTTGACTCAACTATTTACACGGTGTGATGTTGCTTAAATAATTTGTCCGTCATCCAAATACGACATGAAGCACGAAGTGTCGGTTAAGCTCTTTCAGCTGCATTTTATCACTCAATGTGGTACTTCAACCAAGTAGCCATTTTGTTTGAAATATTTTGCTAAAATAATAATAATTAATAAAAAGTGATTAAGTATAATTAAAGTCAATATAATACACTGAGACTAATTCTACTTTAATGATGATTATTATACTGAATAAATTCTTTAATTGATATTATGTTATGTATATTATCCATTACATTTTCAATATTACATGTCGTATAAGTAATTCAGTCTGCACGTAATTTTAATCTCAAGAACTCCACGTTTTTAAATGTATTACAATAACATCTACTCCATTCAAAGAGATTAAGTAGTTTTTTGTTATGAATTTGTTTTCATTAGAATTACAACAAATTATAAATCACTATAAAGTGATTTCCTATGCCACCGTAACATGCAATATTTTAAGACATAGTGAAAAATTTGAATCTATGTATATAATAAAATTCTAACTGATCGCTTTCTGTACATGAACGATATATGAGTAAAAACATTAACGCAATAGAACACAAAACAATAGTTGTTAGAATTTTTGTTTATTTGTTTGTGCGTTTGTTCGCGCTAATCTTAGAAACGGCTTAATCAATTTCGTTTCGATTTTCATTGATGATTTCAAAACTCAAAATTTGTTTCATTGCAATCCGTCCATCAATAAAAAAATTATAAATTAATTTAAAATAATGCGGGTACTATTTCTTAGCTTAAGGCGAAGTTTTCCCGATTAAGTTTGCTAGTAGGTACTATAATAAGGAAAACAGCCAAGCCTGCTGTAAACATTATCTTCTCTTGTTGTTATTTTATGTCAGAAATGTACATTTAATAACCCCTGTTACAGTTTTCCTTAGTAATTCCAGAGGCCTAGATGATAATTCAATATATTGCTCCAATGTATATTGGTAGAAGATGGAAGAGTTAATTGTCAACCCATTTCGGAGGTTCTTAAGCTTCCCGAACACCTCCGATATGGTCTAACGATAACAACTGGAACTATGAATTGTTCGTGAAAACTTTTCTCCTAATATTCTCCATTCAACCACCAACTGAGCCTGAAGTTATTTAAGTCTATAGAGTCCAAAAACCATCTTACGACAGTAATTTAACTGCTCTTCCAAGTCTCCAAACAATTTTTTAATAAAACATCTTTAATACTTTAGGCATAGAAAGTTTTTATTCATTTTTCAAATTTCAAATTTAATTATCTAATAACAGTCTAAGAATCATAAAAATCATAAAAAAAGGTTATAAAAATCACATTGCCTGTGAAAATATGAACTAAATCCATTGCACTCATGCTATGAAAATTTAGTATGAGTGAGAGATAAAACCAGGAAATATATTTACTTTCTTTTCGCATCCTGCGGTCACAATGTTTACAAACAAACGATTTGGGTCAGTCAGCCGCATCGAATGATTTTGTGTGTAACTGTCGTCGCATCGCTTACCTTTAAAGTACACCGTGATACGTTAACACCACCGCCGCGCCATAACTTGTTTTTTTTTATTACACACAGTTATAAGTCTAAATTATACGATATTGGACGCTTATTTTTAACAGTGACAGGATATATAAACCTAGTGATTTGGTGAAGTGATTACGCATAATTAAATGCTTACTTAGTGTTCTGGTGTGGTTTTAGGTACTTACCGCGTGCGAATTAGGATTACGAACAGCAGCTGCTGCATACACTGATATGATTTTAATTCATTGTGAATGCCATGGAAACGCTGCTTTCGCTTACGGCAATACCGTGAGAGATATGGACATACCCGTTCTTGGCCTACCAACAGTCACATAATAACGCAAGCTGTACAAAGGAATTAGGTGGTATCAACTGGATGGAGCTCCCCCTCATTCGGCTATACCTGTGACAAAATATGTGGGTATAAACAAAAATATAAAATCTGTAATTTAGTTATTTCTTTGTCATACATTATTTTATTATTATAATACGTAAATTATTTAAAATCATTGAAAATGTAGTTTGTTTAATATTATGAATGAATAAGACTTGTTAGTATTGTTTTTCAAAAATAATAGAAGCCTAGTCGGTCAATTGAGTTGTTGATCGGGTAATGTGATGGGTATAAAAGCAAAGATATTGTGCTGTATCAAGTTTTAGCGCCCCTCTTCCCTAAGGGGGTCGCCTTAGATGAAGGCTTAGAGGCCGCAGGGCTAAAGCCAATCTTGGGTGGTGTTTAGTGGGTAAGCCTCTAGATTTATCGGGAGTCCCACATAACCCGCACAGCCGGCTGCGCTGTTATACATGCTCCCGCGCATCGCCGGAGTGTAGTCCTTTCCCTTTTGTCCGGGCGCAAAAAAAAATACTCTCTAGCATTGGTCTGGTCGACTACAAAGCGGAGCACACCACTGGAAAAAGTAAATAAATTTATTTCTATAATATTGTTATAATGTCAACTTGTACAAACTAATTAATGTTATGTTGATATTATGTCAGTTTATGTAAATTAATTGATATTATATTATTATGTTATTATGCCATTCTATATAAATTTTATGGCTAAAACTTTTTCTACTGAAAAAGTTGTCTGAACATATAAAATGTCTAACTACTCTGTGGAAGCATTCTTAGATGTCGTAACTATACAACATAAACACCACGCAATTTGCCGCCAAGACAATCATTGTATTTAACAAAACAAGTCTGTCTGTGGTTTGCATCTGCACTTGCACAAAATAGTGACCTCGTGACCACAGAGTAAATTTTTATATACAGATATTTTTATATGCTCATGACCTGTGTCGTCTTCTGACCGCGATATGAATGCATTTATCTATAAAGTATAATATTTATTGCATGTTTTAAAGATAAGTTTATTTTGAGAATTCGGTATAATTTAAGAGTAAATGCCAATAAAAAATGAAGATATTTGTGGATATTTTACTTTTACTGGGCATTTTTTTGAAAGTTCAGAGTCAAAGTTTGTCTAGCGTAAGCGATGATGATTTACTGCAATTAATCAAAGAAAAAGAAAAACTAATAGTATTATTTTGTAAGTATTCATGATTGAGTCTCATCTTAATAAATTGACGAAATTATGAAGTGATCGATATTATAATTTTTTCAGCCAAGCCCAAATGTGATGTGTGCAGCCAATATGCACAACATCTGGAAGTTCTCCAGGATGAGTTCAGTGAGAACCTAAATGCTGTTACTGTGATTGTTGAAAACAGTCACCTATCACGCCTGTACAGCCCAACCAAAGAGCCAGCTTTGGTGTTCTTTCGACATGGCATTCCTCTACTTTTTAGTGGTAATTTACACTCTGTTTTATTGTTAAGTTTACTTATATAAAATTAAATGTTCTCAACCGTCATTATCACAATCATCAATTATCATTATCAGTTTTCTTCAGAAAGGTATAAATATTTACTAAACATTATTTTTGAAGAGGCAGATTAGATTGGTTTGAGTTCATGTCTCCTGTCCTAGGAGGTAACTTACTAACTATTAGGACATTAACACCACGAAATTTAGTTAGGTCACTAATCATCCTTGATATTTTATTCACACATTTTATTATCACTCCTTTAGTTAATAGTCCTTAAATTATGGAAATAATCTGAATGTGATAAAACTTAACCTGAAAGTATTTCATAACATGTATTTCAACCGATACATAAAATTATAGGTGAACCTGATGATAATGAAATATATGGATTCTTTGAAAAAAATCAGTCCCCAGCTGTTAAGGAGCTTACTGATAAAATATTTGAACATATGACTCAAGCAGCCACTGGTGCTACTACCGGGGACTGGTTTGTTATGTTGTGAGTATACTATCAGTCAGTTAAATTGAAGAAATTTCATTATTCATATAAATTATACTGTCAAAATACTATTTCAGAGATAAATTGTATATTGGCAGACATGTATATCAATAAAAGGCCCTTAAATAGGCTGGATACTTGTCATGATAAGATTTGCAGTGCACTCTAATGTAATTTTTGAATGAAATGTTAGAGGTCTAGTTAAACATGTCCTTCATATTTCTAGCCTGATTTTAGAAAATAATGCTGACTTTATTAGGTCCTCTATAAGAAAAGGAAGGTTCCACTGAGCGAGGTCACAGGAGGGGTTTTAGTGTGGTAAAAATTTTGCATAACCAGACGTCACTCTCATGACACCTAGTATTGATTAAAGGTTTCCCAATCGAAAAGAAAATGGCTTCCACTGTTTATTTCTGTTATATCTTATTGTTTTAATTGGTAGGTAAAAAATTTTTTGCGAAAGTGAAATAGAAGATAATTTTTACATACTAACACCACAAATTAACAGAAAAAGAATCCAGTAATTATCATGTCTTCCTGTCAATTTAAATGCAGACAATTCATATTATATATACAATATATTATATATATACATACAATATATCTATTTATATTTAACTACGATTTTTGGTTCTTCTTTATTTCTGTCGTATCTCTAAGCTTCAGTACATAATAAAACGTCGAATGCTTTAAACAATAACGAAAAATTTGCTTATAGTTATGGAGCTTCTTGTGTGGAGTGTCAGAGACTGCATGCAGTATGGGAGGGCGTTGGGGCAACATTGCGGGGCCGCGTAAATGTGGCGCGTGTTGATGCGAATTTAGCCGGAGCGGCTACAGCTAAAAGATTCAAAGTTACAAAACTACCAACATTCCTGTTGTACGTTACCCTTGCGTTTCGTAAATTATATAACTAAGAAGTGCCTTGTGTTTTTATGATAACACTAACTGCGATTTGTTTTATTTGACATTTTCTTTAAATTTATTAAATGAGTTTAAATTTATATACTATCTCTGCTATAAAATCTGAGCAGCTGAGCTTTTTGCTCGCTTTTGTGCAGTAATAAGAGCAAATTGCACTAGTTGTGTCATAACAGTCACGTAAAATTCTTGCTTTTTGATTAACAAATCCTGTATGAAAGTTATAGTTTTAGTTCAGTAAGTAAATTGCTAAAGAAAATTGCGTTACATGTACTTTTTTTTCAGTTTCCGTTTGGGTAAAGTATATAGATATGAATTACCGAAGACAGATATCAAATCATTTGTAACGTTTGCCCAGGATTGGTATAAAAATGCGAAAGGTGAAACAGTACCACTCCTAGCTTCACCATTGTAAGTATTTTGCATTTTTTCATTTAAGTTCATTCAGATTAATACCTTTTCTATGTTTCCCATCAAAAAAATAAATGTGCCGAGTCTAAGGCCTAGTGCCATATCCATAGTCTCATGAACTAAACTAGTGATAGTTTGTTGCTTCAGTCCAGTTACATCGTTATGACGTATCTAGAACCTGGCTATGTACATGTATTTGAACAACGATTATTGTATTGCAACAAGTTTAAATACAAGTTATTCTCAAGTATTAATTCACAAACTTAGTATGCTCCTTTGGCTAAGAAGGTAAAGCTCACAAATTCGATCAAGTAATACGGTATCAAGCGGCAGATACTTATTGACCATCATAATAATAAATGTCATGTTATTCGCGAGTTTTGCAGAATAACTTTGTATTATTTCGTATTCAATCCTAGTCAAACGATGGAGCGTGAACATTTTCAATAGCTGAGAAAACGATCTAACGAGTTACATGACAAACTAGCTAATTTTATGGTGAGTGCCCACTGTCGTCTTTGGACCACCAGGCACCATGACACGCTGTCTGCCAAGAAGGAAGCGGGAAGCCGATAGATACATAGATAGGCTAAAATATTTAAATGTAACATTAGTGTAAGTCAACATATATTGTTTGTTTCAGTGATGAATTAATTGATTGGTGTGTTAACATGTTGAAGATAAGTGTCGATTATGGGATGGATATGGCTATTAAATATCCTTGGGTTTGGCAAATAGGCTTAGCAGGATTTGGTCTTGTGGGTATTACAGCACTTATAGCACTTCTAAAAGCAGGAAAATCAAAGCCTGTCAAAGATTTAAAAAAAGAAAAAAAGAGTAAATAAAATGTGAAATTTATCATTTTTGTGAAACTTTATTAGCTCTGTTCTCAATATCATTATGAATGAACAATAGATAACCACAACAGATTTCATAAAGACTCGTTTTTTCTGTCCGGAATGCGAACGAAATTATTATTTATAGAGGTTCTTTCCACTACTTATCCTAGTACCTATGGATTCAGTGTGTGCAAGTGATTTTTTATACAATGACTATGTTCTTACAATATTGTAATTTGTTCTATTAGGTGTTTAAAGCAATATATATGGAATGCAATACCGGCAACAGCAATACAATTAATATGTTATGTTGTGTGTCACAAACTTGCTATAAATTTGGTTTGGTGTTGGAGATTTCTGATTTATTTAGATTAGAGTACTACTATTAGAGCTTAGTATTTAAGTATCTACCTACTTAAAATTACATTGTACTTACTTATTTGTAGTAGACATTGAAATTAATTCTAGTTTTAGCACATTCGCGTTTTAAGTAGGTACGGTAGTTATTTTGTGAACAGATTATTGCTTTTAGCAAAAATATGTGTGAATAGTTTAACAAATTTGATAACATCATGATTATGCATGTCTTCCTAAATTAAGCATTTATATATATCATAAAGTTTCAAAATATACCTAACTATGTGTATTTATTGGTCTATTACACCAAATTGCTGAGAATTATTGACAGGTTATGGTTTGCATATAAATTTACCAGATGGATTGTGCTTTTATTTTGACCTAGGATAATAAACTTTTTAAATTCAAATATGTTTGTATAAATCCTTCAAGTGATTTATACGCCAAAAATACTATTATGTATTTTTCTATGTGTGTGTTTAATATTTACCATACCTATTGAATATAATATTATATAATAACATTCCATTAATAATATGTACCAATAATATAATGTAGGTACCTACTTAGGTATTAAGTACAAATGTAATGTATGTTGGTTATAGAACACCTCAGTGAAATCTTATGGTAAAATAATACAAAACTTATAACACAGTGCACATTGAATACATAAATTACATGATTACTTAATTTTTTGAGGATTTTGTAAATACAATACAAGATAAGTAATTATAGCCAACATATATTTCCAATTTGATTTATTGCATACTTCAGTGCAAACAAGTAGGCTTTAAGTACCTCTTTTCTGAGTTAAACATCTTGGACCTCTATCGAAATGTGTTAAGCAGAGTTGCATATGGTAAGGGAATATATCTTTGATTAGATTCGTTTTTAGATACAAAAGTAGGTAATTTTCATGTATCTAATTACTTGCCTATTTGTTGTTGATAAACTCTAACATAGTTGTTGACACAAGATATAGATATTATTAAGATTGAAGTGGTATATTAATAGATATTAAATGTAAAATCAATTAGATCCCTCTGGGTTATATTTCAAATTAATATGTTTACACTTTTATCAATATCCACTAATATACTCATAAACCTATCAAAATTTTAGATATACCTAATGTAAAAACGTTGTGTACAGGCATATAATATATAGATGCAGCATTAACTACAATTTCATCTGTGTGCAAATTAATAAAAAAAATAACATGCACTTGTCATAATCTGAATCATTAGACATCAGATTACCTTCCGTAATAATTCTGTTTTGCGTGTTCTGTGATTTTAACATAAGATATATTTCTACAGCTTTTTTTTTAGATTTTTTCAAATAATATATAATAATAAAATAAAATAAAAAATAAACATTTACACACTCACACCCTCGCACTAGGATTCCGTGTTGCGGATGGCATGGACATACACAATTATCACATCACAAACACCCATGACCCGAGAACAAACATTTATCTGTCACATAAATATCTGCCCCGGCCGGGAATCGAACCCGGGACCCCACGCTCGGCAGGCAGGATCACTACCAACTGGGCTACAGGGTCGACATAATAATACTTTTACATAGCATTTCGGTAAAAAAAAAAAAGCATGTAGTGTGATATTTGAATTCTTTATTTATAGTTTGTTGGTACAAGCAGAGTGTGTGCTATCAGAATTGAATTTATCAAGTAAAATTTTTATAAACCCTTTTATATTTGTTTCATTTCAATTTGTGTGCTGGTAAAAGGGAATCAGAAAAATTGCGGATCACTAAAGTACGATGTGCGCGTCATTTATTTCCTGTGGTTCAATTTTTGGCATTGAATGAAAGTTAATCTTTACATTACCATGAAGGCAAATTAACATTTGTGGTCACAACACTACCACCTTCCCAGGGATGCAAAGGCGATAGTAGGGTATATTTGAAGGAAGTTCTATGCTTGCACTGACTGACCGAGGCATTGCTGGGCAAGGTCACAATGAATTCAACTTTGTCTTACACATTGCAACTGACACAATAAAAAAATTAAATGGTTGATTCTGTAGGATAGTTAATACGGCAGATAAAGAAAGAAAAATATAAAAAAAGATTTTGTATCTTGTGATGCTAATTTCTAAAAACATTTTGTTTTATCAATATAATATTTTTTTTAAACTTGTCATATACGTAAGCAAAAATTATAAGTAACTAAATTATGGAAAGCACACTGCATTGTATAAATTCATTCCTAGTAACAATATCAAATAACTTTATATAACAAATATTAAACAATTAACTTTTAGACACGTGATTAAAATGCAGAGATCAGTGAACACCAAAATGTCTCAATGACATGAGACAAATTTAAACTGGACAAACTTAAAGTAATTGACTAGCAATACTCTTAAATTGTATCTACTTCAACATTTATTCTGAATACAGAAGCTGGATCAGCAAGTTCTAATCTAATAACATTTTCAAACTTCTTATATATCATTGAGAATTCCATTATATTCTGGGGTTTAGATTCTATCCACATTTTATCAAATTCATAGAATAAGTAACAATAAAATTTATGAAATAAGTTAACAGTTGGTAAGTATTGCTTAGCATTAAACATGTATGTTTTTGCAGAACCATCTTTTAAAAGGTAGTATGCCATTGATGTTAAATTAATGCCCACAATTGCAAATGTATAGCCATATTTAGGATGTTTTGAATGGCTAAGCACATGGCTGGATGCTTGAGGATATTCTCTTGCAAAAAATAACAGGTTTTCTAATCCTAGTAGTCCCATGCCACGGAAATCTGTTTTTGGATCATCTCCCTGAAAACAACAAATTTGTTTACAGTAACTTAGTAAAAAAATAATTACTTAATGTGATTTATTATTAAATATTACCATATTTGAATATTAGTAATAGTAGTTACTAAGATGGTATATGAATATAATAGGACATTATTACATGATATATAATCTTTGATTGTGAATAAGTAGAAGTAGCTTGAGGTAACATGTAAATCAATATTAAAAATAATAGACTCATACCTGAAAACCGATTTCTTGCCACTGTTTAGTTACTCGAGCTACTAATGCCTCATTTGGTACAAGTAAATACCATAATTCTAACAATTTATATTCATGGTCAAGATTGTTGGGATCAAATTGAGTTTTACGCATATCTTCAATCTCATTTACCAATTGTCTGTAGCTCCAGATTTGTTCTAAACATCTTCTGAATGATCTTACAAATGGAATATGTAGCTTTGCGTTGATTTTTTTAACTCTAATAATAATATCTACGGATGGATCTAGTATATCAGGGAAATTTGTAGGATCGAATCTTCCATCTGCAGCCAAAGAATCTAAGAATGAAACCACTTCTTGGACATCTCGTGTTCGTGATAAAATTAATGAGTTCTCAACATTAATCGTTCTTTGCGCTCCGATTTTATCTCCGTAGCAAATCCGTTGTAGTTCACACAATTTAGTAGTTTTTCTCAAAAACCATTTGATAATCGGCCTTAAATACCATTGTAACACAGACCAAACGTTGAAAAATATCATTTTTATTTAGGATACGCATTCCCTTCCCTTTTTTGATTCTAGTTTATATAATAATTTTAATTTTAGTTCAGTTGAATACAAGAGTAAGTAAGTATATTTATATTTATTGATTCCAGCAGGCCTAGCAACGATCGAGTTCTCAACGAAACGACGAGAACGCAGCAAGACACAGTAACAAACAAAACAAAAACGAAGTTCATTGACATTACATGACGTTGGTTTTTGACAAAACAAAAATAGGAGCAGAGGCTAAATATTTGTTAGAGATAACATATAATCAAAGTACTCTATGACATCGATCTCCTAGCATAAATGACTCTGGCATTTTGCCTGTCTAATCGCTGTTCAAGTATTGGATTAGTTATTTTTAGTAGATGAGAAATTTCTTTGAATGTCAGTAATAAAGTTTTAAACGCAATTTAAAACATGATATTTATAAAGACATTAAGATACCCTCCATAACAGTCCTCCACCTTGAATATAGTGAAAACTTTGTCCAGTAATCTAACACAGTTTTTAAAATATTTGACCGCCGACGCGATTCAGAGCAGGCATGTAACTATCGGATATCCGGAATAAAAATATATCTTAAACCGTAACCGAATCCGATAAAAAGTATCGGAGAATTTCGGATAGTGGCAGAGTCTAAATAACATACGTTATGATAGATTTTAGCCGGCCGAGCCAATATACTAGCCATCTCATTCTCATTTTAGATAGTTATTTGAAAATTAATATTTAAGGCTATTTTTCTTTTATTTTCTGTGATAATAATACTACATAATAACCAGAAATAAAGTCTAACTTTTACCTTGTAAATACATTATATTTTATTATCCAACTCCCTAATCATCTAATATCCGTAACCGCAATTATTCGAAACAATTGGATAATTCAAAATAATATCACATCCATAACCGAAACCGGTAAAATATTATTCGTAATATCCGTAAATATTATTCGTAATATCCGTAAATATTATTCATAATATCCGTATCTATATCCGGATCCGAAATTTTATATGTTATGCGTTTCATGCATTACGCAGAGCTGTGTACTATCTAAGTCCGGTCAACCCCAAGCAAAAGAACCAAATATTATACTTATATACGAGATAGATATGCATATCCATGTTTAAAGTTAGTCTATTACCTGAATATAATACCTGTTTATTGGTTTAGTAGTAGTAGTATCATTATCAGTTAATGAAATGTTAACACTGAATTAATATTATTTATAATATAAAAGCAAACCAAATTAAATAAATATTAAATAAAATATTTTTTTCGGTTCTTGTTATTATAATTATCAGTTACTTTTTTACATTATATTCCTAACAAGTTTAGTTATTTTTCGTCTTTATGATCTCGCTGAACTGCAGCTTTACTCCAGACGCTTTCGAGATTAAATCAATCGAGTTGATTTCGCTCATATGTCGATTTCGTACTCTTGAATGTCTACACTAGCGCACGATCGAACGGTGGTTCTAATTGGAACTAAAAATCGTTAGGATCGAATAAAGATCGGAAAAAGCGTACTCCCCACACTTTCTGACAGTCGTCAATCGAGTAGCAGGATCGAAATCAAACGTCAAAATCACGGTAACAAAAAAGGTTCTTTGTTTGCTTCGAGTTTTACATTTTGTTTAATTTTATTTGGGTGTTTCTAAAGTATGACTTGCCTTACATCATTATTTAATATTTAAGAGTAAGCGCATAGTATAGACATTCGAGAAAAGACAAACTTTCTTAGAATACGTCGATATAACTTTCGGGCACTTGCAATGGATAGTGAAGAATTCCAGAGGAATTATCAATTGTCCAAGGATATAAGTGAATATTTCAATATATTCCGCGACATCGCGAAGTTGAGTTCCGAAATAATGCGTCGTTATACTAAATAATAGTTTAATAAATAATTAATTTATTTGAAAAACACATAAAGAAATATACACACCAACGCGTTTTTAAATTTGACAACAACTATGTTGTCAAAATAATATGATAGTTTCATGATCACAGATTATTTAATAGTAATTGTCACGATACAGATTAATTTAAAGTTATTTTAATTACTCTTGTCAAACGAAAACACAATATATATTCATTTCTCTACCAAAATTCATATAAACAAATAGTAAATACAAGATTTTTTAAAAGAAAGCTATTAAATTTAGCATTTTTTAAATATTTATATGTGAAATATGCATGTACTTCTCGTACTTGACTGTGACGTCACTAACCGGATACACTTAACGACGCTGATAACGTTCGATCGTAAGTCGATCTTGATAATCTATTCGGTTTGGTTCGGGAGTACGAACTTTAGATTGAGTCTGAATCAGGAACAAAAACAAAACCAAAACGTCCTAAGTACTGCCATCTAGTGTGAGGTGATGATAACCAGATCCTTATGTTAAGCTTCCTCAACATTAGCTTTAATTTATAAGATTGTTTTTAATTAGGGAAACTAGTTGTTACACCCTCGCTGAAAAGATCGCTTTCAGTTGCGTATCCGCATTTTGTATATCTCATTTTATATTTTATATTATTGTATCAACTGCTTAGAGTTACGCAAAGAGCGGGGGTAAATCGAATGTTGCTATCCATCTTGTCTGTACATTCACGTACAAGATGGCGCTTTAGGCCGTGCCGTATTAAAAGTAATTAACATAATAAAATAATTAATTGAAAAGAAAACAAAAGTTACCTTAGTAAAAAAACTTACCTAAATTGTGGCACAATGGTAGTTCTTTGATTCTTGTAAGTCATGTAACTGTAGGCATTATGTTAATAATGAAATAAAATTAAAATAATCGTTCTTTTTTATCTTGTTTTACTGCGTTCTTTTCTATATTTGACAAACTAAAAGACTCCTTTATATTACCATAAATAAATTCTAATAAGAGTATGTGCATCGAATAATTTTAAGTCTGACACTTTAATCATAACGAGACAACTGTGTCAGTATTTATATGTTTTGTGAACAATATTGTATTCCATATATAGTATAATATTTTCAGATACTTATTTATTTTATGAATTAATAATATTAATGTTAGAGCGTTGGTGATTATAAATAAATTATAGTTAAAATTACCTTACGTAAATTTTTCTGGGATCTGTTTATTTAGTTTCGTAATAAAATGAGTATAATAAAGTATGTATACTAATGTAATAATTACCGAAAGTATAATGTAATTTACTCAGGTTCGTCCCATTACCTTCGGACCTATAAAAGGTTCCTTCCGACTAAACATTGTTTGGGATTCATAGAATTGTCGTGGTTGTTATAAAGTGGTCAATACAATATACATACATATTATATTGCCTTTCAAGTATAAAGTAAAAACCTTTCTTCTAATATTTTGTAATTAAAAAAAAATTGGGTTAAACTTAAACGTATTAAATAAAAACATGTATTTTTTTATTTGTGTTTTATTTGATGAAAATTATAATCACAAATTTTACATTAAAACTATTTACAATGTCATTATTATGCGATGCGTAGTCATCACTGAAATTGTTATTTACAAAAGTTCAGAAGGCGTATAGCTACATAAAATCTGTTATCCAATAGGTACATACACAAGACAAGCGGTTGAAGATTTTCCTATTATTATTAGCTATATCAATTAGTGTGAATCTCTTCACACATTTTTCTAATAACGTAAAAATAATAAACCTTTACTAGTATTCTCTTACTATTACTTTTCAGCTTCATGTCGATGTCATCATGATACCAGTCTCACCTTAATACTTTTTACGAATATATGACTAAAATGTGACTGATTTTAAATACTTTGAAGTAATTTTACACTATAAATAATATACCTGTATTAACCACAAATAAAAAAAAGTTTTCAAAATTGTAAAGTAATAAACCATGAACATTTTATTTATAACATCAACTCTCTTCATGAAATGCATTAATTGTTAATTTATAATTTCGTGGCATTTGTCTCTAAAATAATGTTTTGTTTTAATTTTGTATCAATTTTAATTGTACCACTATCACGGTTACCCCATTATTACGGTTTTAGACAGATAACGGGCAATCAATCGTAATAATTAAGATCAATTTAACCATTTTTGTTAATAATAAAAATGTAACAAAATACAATTATAGGAAGGTTAAATTAAATTAATTTATTGTAGTTAAATTAGAAATGTGTTCTTTTATTGCTTAATCAAATAATATTAACATTATTTTTGTTATTGTTGACCTTTTTGTTAACTAATTACCTGATATAAAAAGCGGTTTAACTATTTATTAAAACAATAGCTTCATGACAAATCCAGTAGTCATACTTTGCAGCTTTAAATGATTATAGTATGCTTATGAATCACGCATTTTCTACATAGAACCGTGTCAACATAGTTAATGCCTGTTTCATGCTGTTTCTATTCCATACGAGAATTATAGCGTTAATCAAATTTCGATACATATAAAGTCTCAGGTAGGTTACAAGGATATGAGGAACTATTCGGCAATGCAAAATTATAAAGGCGGGGCAGATGATTATTAATATACATATATCATGTATTCAACTCTTGGTTTTGTAATGCCGCCTTAAATATTAACGGAACCATGTTCTGTGTACAAGCCGATAAAAAAAATCTAGTAACAATTCATCATTTTAGTCAATAGCTAAAAGGTAATATGTATACATAGGTATTGCCTTTTTTATTTTATAGCACTGTGCGTATGATAATAATAAAACACGATTATCATAACATATGATTTTCTTTGTATTGGATTGCTATGAATTTAGGTTAGGAATTCTCGATACGGGCCTCGTTAACGAATTACAAATGAAACTGAACGTAACCAAGATTTTCAAATCACTGAAACAAAGTATTCGTTTAAATATTGAATTTATGCTTCTATCAGGCTATGTGAAAGTATTAACATATAATACTATAAATTGATTATATTACAGGCATCTATCATGCAAATATAATCTAATTAAACAGCACAGATAAATATGTTGTGTCTTTACATCTTAGGTTTATATAAGTATTAAAAAATCTTAACATTTATTATCTCACTAAAAATGTCTTTTCGTGCATCTTAATTATATACTTAATATGTTAAGATTTACTAAATCTATACTAATAATGAAATTGTAACGGACCCTAAAACACATTTCATCTTTTTTAAACTTAAAATGTGGATAAGCTTTGTTATCGATATAAAGACTAAAACATTTTTTTTTGTTTTTTTTTTCCTCAGTGTGATCTGTTTGTCTATCTTAATAGTATCACCTTCGAAAAACCTAAATGTAATGACGATATGTCTCGAAGCAAAGCGAGTTATTATAGTATTTGTATATGAGGTCATAATACTTACATATTCAATGAATGGTTGATATACCTACGGTATGGTAATGGTTGATATATAATCTCAATGTAAAACAGTTACACCATTACGAAACGTGTCATATAAACATTTTTCTTATGCGCTTAACTTTTTTAGTCTGTGTTTTCAGTAAAAACTAAAAGGAGCTTTTTTAAATTTCTATTGGGTTGTTGTTTAATGGTTAACATATTAAACAATTTGAAGACTGCATTATTGTTTGTAGGAAATAAGTAACTCCGTTACTATATGTTAAGCTATTGGTTATTTAATAAAGTCAAAAGTGATCCATGAACTCGACCCAATAATTAATTAGTCTCGTAAACAAAATAATTGCTATTTTATTTTGGAAAAAAATACGATCCTGATTAGCATATGTGGCTTGCAACTATTTATTTACGAAATATAAATCCGATGCTCTACTTAAAAAAATTACCAAGGACTTTCGTCAAAATTGACTTAATTTTCTCTGGTTCAGGACTTTCTTTCCATAAGCGTATCTTTCAATGACACATTATTGTTTTCTTCTCCGTGAAGTAGAGCAATGCGAGAACGTCGTTGGACAGAGTTATTAATTCATTTATTAAACCTAATAACTTAAAAGAAATTCTAATTATTTTAAAATAGACTGAATCCATTACCTACCTCAATAATATGAGAAAGCGATATTTCGATTCAATATGATATATATTATGTTGAATTTTCATTATCTGGTTTATGTAGAGATCGATAGATATTCAAAAAATAGCAATAAAATATTATTAATTTCCGTTCTGTTTAAACAAAACTGAACATTTGCCTAAAATACCCACATAATTAATACTGGATGTATTAATAACGAAGCATATACATACGACTTTACTTGTATAACCCATATTTAGAATCGAAAAAGTAAGGTGTTTTGATTTAATATCTAATTTTGTTGTATCTTTAAAACAGCTCATCAGATGCTACTCTCATGGTATTGAAATTTACCGCAAAGCGCAGGCAGATCTTTTTTGTGATCTCTGAAAGTCTTTCCTAACTTGGGACTCAATATCTCTCCGTCGTTGTATAATAATGGATCATATATAGACATACAGTACATTAAAGTATAAATAGTTTCTAATATAATGTAAGTAATTTAGTGACATCATAAATATTAATTTATCTACATGGTCAAAGCTTTAAAATTAAAAAAAAAATGAAAATGATCAAAATAATTTTAAAAGTCATTCATTTAACAAACACAGTTCTTTTTAAGCTTGATTACATAAATTTATCGACTATAATCAGCTGATATTAACTGGACAATGTTCTGCTTAGTAAATAATGAAAACATACAAACTTGTAGTTTTGTTTTAGGTTTTACGGTACTACTTTTTATCGAAATTTTTATGAGCCTTCAACCGATGGGAGGTTCCTCAGTTTATTGCAAGGAATAATTATACAGATGGCTATAACGATCTTTTTGTATTTTGGTTCTTAAACAAGGCTAGGTTTTGAAAAACGCTTATTAAAAGTGGTCCAAATCCTTTAAGTCATATGTAGAGTTGTTGTAATTAATTAAAGTCACAACAGAATCAAAATATTAGTGCTAATACGTATAATGATGCCAAATTATTTTAATACAGTCACGACTGAAATTACTAGAAAACAGATATGACAAATCTATTAATATCAATTAATTATTCATTAACTGAATGAATTAAACTTATTTAACTATTAAGTTAAAGTATTCATGTAGCAAAAATAATAAAGGAAGACAAGTGTGGTACGAACATTTGTGCACTACATTATAAATATTTTTAGTAGATAAGTAATTAAGTATATAAATAATTATCTCACATTAAGTGTCTTAAAATATTATAATGAATAAAATTGGGAGTGTACATGCGAATAACAGGGTAGGATGTTAAACGAAATTTGTTAATACGTGCAGAAACGGGTAAAAAAATATTAGAATTGTATTTACTTCTAATTTCCATTTAATATTAATTTCTAACATACCTAAAGCATGACATACTTGTAAAACTTTCATCGTAAGTGAAATCATTACCTTTTAATTTAGCATTCAATATTTATGTTATAGTTATTATATTATGGGAAGCAGCATTTCATTGTTCCTACTAATTTTATAGCAAGTGATTAATGTTAAATAATCATCAAAATGAGCCGCAATTATTAGAGCTTTAAGCTCAGCTTTAAAAAAATTCACATTCTCTAAATAAATGTGAAATTTGTTAAAAAAATATATGCATCAGCATTATGTTAATTTAACATAAAAATATTTTATAAATAAAATAAATTAACATGTTTCATATTCTTGATTCTCATGAATTCTGGAATGGTATAAATATACTCAAACCATATTTTATTTGATAAGTTTCACTGTGATTAGTTTATTATTATTATTTTAACATGCATTTCAGTCCTTTAGCTCTACCGTTACTGGAGCAGCTGATGTTCAGAACGCTTAAGAATTAGGAAAATAATGTTATTGGTATTATTATAATTGGTATGAAATTAATTGTTTAAGTGCAACACTACTTCCTGTACTATAACTGTTTCGCTTATTAAGTTAATGCATGTCATTAAGTCATGCATAAAACCTCGCTCCCTCCCTCCCTTGTATAGAAGTACATATGTATATACCATAACACATTGTGCTTGCGGATTGTTGCAAAGTAAATTATTACTAATTTAATAACAATAAATTTCCACAAAGTAAAGACTGATACTATCAACTATAACGAAATAATTGTCAGTAGCAAACAGTTAAAGTAGTACGTCTAATTGGACGATATATTTGTTAATTAATTAATTAAACAAAAAAATAATAAAAAGAACATTACATTAAGTCAGACACTTAGAGGGTATGGTCCCAACTGCGATCTACGGAGTAGCCGCACTGTTATTTGGAGTATGTCCAACATATGAATATTAATATCAAGTATTTGAATTATTTTGTACTAAGATCATTAATCCATTATTGAAAATCCATTTAAATCTATCTACACCCAATTATAAAGATACTATAGTGTCATATTTAAACTTCTACCCTAAAATCATACGTAATTTGATAAGGAATCATTCAATTTGTGATTATTCGTGGATCACAACGTAAGATTTAGAAGAATATAACTATACAGCAGTTATATTTGTACATTTTTATGAAATTTGACTTTTCCAAAATACAAAAGATTTGAATATTTGAATAAAATTGATAAAAATATTATAATATTGGTTTCAAAATTACATAACGTATTTTAATACCTAGTATTTCCTTTCGATGCCTTTAAAATATGCATTATATTATGGAAGTTCTCCGAGTGAATATTTTTGATTTTCTTATTCTTACGTTGTGACAAAACTAAATTCAGATCATTTCAATAAAGCATCCTTTGGGTATTTCCAAAAGCAATTATTTCATTTATTTAAAGTTTATTTTTATTCAATAAAGAAAATAAATTAAAATACCTCATCGTTAGAACCTACTTTATATCGCAATTACTAAAGAAATAATTGGTATTTTATTTATGAAAGCCTTAAATTCCTCATATTTTATATTTTGGAAAATTTATGTTACACGGCGGCACTTGAAGGTTACACCTAGTACAGCATAGAATTTATAAACATTTTATATACAAAAACAATAGGTACAACAAGCTTTATGTAAAGTTTTCAAATATAATAATATAATAAAGACTTTTAAATAAGTATGTATACAACGAAGGCGATAATACAATTAGGATCTTATAAAGCGAATGATATGTTATTTTATCTTATTTTAGGTACTTTATAACATCACGACAAGAATTAACTTAGTATCACTTCAACAATGCATTAAACATATAAATTATAAATAGGTACGTGTTCCAAGACTCCATTTTAGAAATTCTATCATAAGCTACGGCGCAGACAATTATAACAAAGTTAACTATAACAATTGTAAATGCGTTGCGATTTGTTTTGTCAAAATAAAACAGGTTTTTGGATATACTAAGTATAATGACTATGCCATGGTCATCATTCAATTCATATATTCGTGTCAAGTTCCATTATAGATCTTGGTGT